>MU857113.1:0-33710 GCA_033296705.1 Chaetomidium leptoderma | reverse complement strand
TTCGGGTTAAGCCCGCCGGGCGGAATAAATTGTGTGTGTGTGTGTGTGTGTGTGTACCTACAGATTGCAGCTCGAATATTTCATTTCTCCGGCGGGACCTCATTCTGCTTCCCCGTCTTATGGGTCTGTCAGTGTTAATGCACGGGCCGGCAGCAGCCAATACCGATACTGTGTACCTGTAGTTATCGCGCCTGGGCCGCTTCGCCATATCTATCCCTAACCCCATAGGCAAACGTGCATTCCCGTTCCCGTCTTCCCGTCTTTTTCATGATGCGGGGTTCAGCCACGCGACAGTGGCGACACCCATCTTCTGATGATCCCTCATGAGATGACGCCACTCGTGCATTTGCTTTGTCCTCGCTGTTCTACCGAGGCTTCTTTACCACCGAAGAAGGCGAAGAAGGCGAAAGACGAAGAAGAAGAAAGAGAGGAAGAAGAAAACGTCAGAAAGAAAGAACAATGTCGTCGACCCTAACACCCAAGACCATGAAAGCGTGGCAGTACTCGGCCACTACGGGCGGCATCGAGAAGAACATCGTCCTGAATGATGCAGTCCCGCTACCCACGGTATCCTCGCGCCTTGGGGACGCCGAGCTTCTCATCAGAGTTCTCGCGGCATCCCTCAACCCTGCTGATTACAAGGGCCCCGAGCTAGGCTTTATCGCCCGCGCCGTCATCCGCACGCCCGCGACACCCGGCATGGACTTTTGTGGGCGCGTGGTACAAGCCACAAGAACCGTGGACGACTTTGGGATTGGCGACCTGGTGTTTGGCCGCATCGACGCGCAGCAGCATGGGACCATGGCCGAGTACATTGTTGCGCCGACCAAAGCGTGTGCTCCCGTGCCCGAAGGCCTGAGTGTTGACGACGCCGCTGCACTGGGCGTTGCCGGCATGACGGCGTATCGTAGGCTTTCTCTTGCCGTGGCACACGGAAAAGGATGTGGAACAACTGACAACAGAGCAGACGGAATTGCGCCCAACGTCAAGCCCGGCGACAAGGTCTTTCTCAACGGCGGCTCGGGCGGCACTGGCACCATGGGCATCCAGATCGCCAAAGCCCTCGGTTGCCATGTCACCGTCACATGTTCTCCGGGCAAAGCTGACCTATGCCGCTCCCTCGGAGCCGACGAGGTAATCGACTACACATCCACCGATGTCTCCCAGGCCCTCAAAGCCAAGGGCCAGGTGTTTTCCTTGGTGGTCGACAATGTCGGGACACCCGATGATCTGTACAAGGCTGCTGATGACTTTCTCCTGCCAAATGGCAAGTTTGTGCAAGTAGGTGGGCCGTTGAACTTGAATGCTGCCAAGATGGTCACGTCGAGGATGATGTTGCCTTCGTTCCTAGGGGGTGGAAAGAGCAAATACGAGGTCTACAACGTCAGACACGGCCCCGCGGACCTGAGGCAGCTTGGGCGGTGGGTGGCCGAGAAAAAAATAAAGGTTGTCATCGAGGAAACATTTGGGCTGGAAGACCTGCCGAGGGCGTTTGAGAAGTTGAAGAAGGGGAGGAATGCAGGGAAATTGGTTGTTCATGTTGGGGAGTGAGGACTTGCAAACAGTCTGGTTGGCGCATAAGTTTGGTTTCGAGAGCGTCAATTAATGAGTTGTATTATGACCACGAATGGCTGGCTTTTTGGTATTGCATTTTCTTCTAATATTGATTGTTACAATGGCCTTTGTGGAGTCTCTCCTGCATCAATTGTGGTGGTGTTGGTTAGAAGTTGTGCCCGAGATTGCCAACTTCCGGCCGTGTCGGCAGCATCTTTTCTCAGCATTGGCAACACAATTCCCGCGAGGGCAACACAATTCACACGAGGCAGTGACGGCAATGTGAGAATCTCAGCCTCAGAATCTGGGTGTTTTATTGCCTCTAGATGACCATTGGCTCCGGCCGACCGAGAAATCTTTCACGTCCACCTCCCCAAAGATTGCCTTGAGTGTGCTCGATTCCTGTGTCCCAAATCCTTGCCGGTTTCCGTAGTCCACCACCAAAAGCCGCTTCCTCCGTTCTTAGACCTTGGTCGCTACCACAATTGTCTGCTGCTTAGACCTTGCAGATCAATTGATGCCGGGCTCGCAGTCGGGGACGAATTTGGCCTCTAGTCGCAAGGATTATATTGTCAGCAATCGTCAAATTGTTTCCTAATGCGGGGATACGACTTACTGCAGGCGGCATCGCACGCGCGATAGCACACATCATCGCCAGGGCACGTCTTGTAGAGGCAATCCGAGATGCAAAACCAAAAGTCGTTGGGGACGGCCTCGCAAGGAGGCTGATCCGTCGTCTGGCCGAGCGCGGGGACGGCAGCAGTGGCCGCCAGGAAAAGCGCGAGCAGTTGAGCGTGGAACTGCATTGTTGCTGTGTTTTGCTTGGTATTTGAGGGGAGGCAAGTGAGGTTCGAGGTTGAAGTTATGTTAACGAAGGTGAACTTTGGCGATCGGTCTGGTGAGCGAGCAGTCCTTGAGGGTCGGAAAAGCCTCCAGAGGTGTGGTTGGGGGAAAAAGAAGAGGCAGCAGACCGAGAGTTTTTGGCTTCTTATAGCTTAATGGGATAATATTTCGATCTCATGTTGATATATTCTACCGTGTTTGGCAGCTGGCATTGGCACTGGCACCGGCGTTTCAAAATGTTCCCATGCCTTTGAAGGTGAGCAGTGGAACGTGTTCCTACTGGCGATGAGCGTTCAGAGAAGTATTTGTTCTGGCTCGTAATCCCTACATCTGCACATCCAATAGACGTGAATTGTCGCGTTCTGCCGCCGGCCAAGATGTCTTTCTACCCTGGAATGTTTGCAGACCACAGTCCAAGTACTGCTTCTCTAGTGGATGGGATACACCGTTTGAACAAAGACCGCGGTATATTAGACATTCCACAACAGTGTCCTGCCCCCTACCGAAATTGACAAACACACTTAGGTATTTACTCGTGTGTGAGGGAAACATGTATTTCGAATAACTCTCGGCCAGCAAATTTGGCTCATCATGCACAAACACCAATTCCTCGTTTCTAAAGGTCTCCCAAATTGGTCACAGTGCGCACAGGAGATCTTCCTGGGTCACGGGTGAGGTCTAAACTTTAAAATTGAACCACAGAAGAAAACATAGAACATGTTCAGAGGCAACTAGACGAACAACAAACCAGACTGATGCCCAAAACTAGAACACTCCCTTCCCTATGTGAACACTAGGCACCGTGACGTCAGTTATCCAAAGAAGTATTAACACAACCTGGGTCTTGAACAGCGAATGTTCACCAGAGACAGCAAGTGAAAGGTTGGATGATAGTCTTTGCAATCTACTATTTCACAGCTTATTTAACAGATCTATCAATGAATGACTTTGAACAATATGCTGTCAATAGGGAACGCGGTCCGGTAGCTTTGATATGGCTTCAAGTATATTAAATTAGACTGTGACTCGAAATCTTCTACTCCGAAACATTGAGACAGCAATTGCAACAAGAAGAGCTTGACGTAATAACCCAATTCCCAGCGATAACAAGCCGTTAGCATCTCTTGCCAGGATCATGGATGGTCATCTGGATTACAAGGAGCCAGGTACCCCTGACCACGGAGACGAGGTGACGGAGTGGATGGTTGTGTCCGTGAAAGTCTCCCCGTCCGGCGAGATGGTGTGCAATGTAGCGGAAGAGCAAGAATCAGAACCCCATCGCCCACAACCTCGTCTTGAAACTAGCTTCTGGAAACATGTCCGAGAGTACCTCGAAAGGAGAGAGGGCCCGACACCAAATCAGGTACCGCCCATTGCCGTCTGCCCCATTTGCCGGGTGACCGAGCTCGACATTCTTGGCCTACCGCCCTCGAGCAGCGACGTTGCCAACATGCAGCCCGCCTTGGTCACCGTCTGTGGTCACATGGCGTGCTATGACTGCCTCGGTGCCTGGTACAGCGCTTGCTTGGGCGATGGGCAAAAAGTCCACTGCCCCTTTTGCAGATACGAGTTACACTTTGTTGGTGCTGACTGCCGTCACAGTATCCAAGGGTACCTCATTCCGAGGAACTCTGATCTCCACGGCGCCGCTCCCGACAACATAGCCTACCTCCAAGATGTCCCACGGACGTTGCCTGAGGACGGAATACAACCGGAGCGGTGCAACCATTGCCTTGATCGGCGGGCCATGAACACGAAGGCGCTGAAAACGGTTCAGCGGCTTCGCGCAATGGGACCATTTACCGACGAGGAGGCAGAGGTATGGATCAATCCGAGAGTTACCGCAGACTGGGGTATCCTTCAGCACCTACACGATATGGCAGAGGGTGAGGACGGGGGCTGGGGTGAGCAGTGGGACAGGGATGAGATTTTCGGCGCGGGTGATGGCAGTATTTAGAGTGCTTATCTTGTATATTTCTTGACCTTTTTCTTATTTATGAACGTGATGAACATTCAGTGACCCCGTGTGGTATCATACGTGAAAGTTGAGACCGCCGGAAACCGCAAGCAAGGAAGGCAAGAGTACCCTGTAGGGGAGACATGTGGTGGATCTCGGCGAGAAGCTGATTTATTTGCGCGCTAGATGAGGCTTTACCGGGCGTCGGAGATCTACACCAGGCAAGGATGGTGCGCGCGGTGTTGGTGTTGTTGGTGGTCAAAACTCCACAGGGGCGGTGCAGTCCAACTGGCGTGGGAGGGCAGACCAGGAGGCTGACACGGCGCTTCTCTAGTCTGTGGTCAAATAATGATGGGCGCTGGCATCCACAACGTAGCCGGAAACTGAGGGCGCCAGTTGAAAGTGTGTCAACAAGGCACAAAGGGAGGAGAACTCAGTGTGAGCTGGCCGCCCTCGCCACTCCCGTGACTTGGAAGCCATGCATCAACCCCAGTACTAGTTTTAAGCATGTGTACGGAGAAGCATCCAGACTGTCGGGTCCTCATGGATAGTGATCCCAGCCTCCGGATTTCCCAGTTGGGCCGTCCACGACGCCTCGTCTGCCGCCTGTCGAAACGCTAGGCTTGAGCCGGACTTGTTTGGACCACTCGGATGATGTGCAGGTACATACCTAATCTTACTCCGCCTGCCAGTTGCTAGAGGTCGACCATTGAAACAGAAGACAGTACGTGCATGTTCGGTGACCCAGGAAAATGCCTTCTTGTCGGTAGGCGCAGTGGTGCCACCTGGGCCCCCTAAGCCGCTCGCCGCTCTGGTGGCCGCTCTGTCTCTGACAAGAACAAGATGGAAAGAAATTAACGACAAGCGGTACGTTGTCCCTTGACAAAGTTTGCTTTGCTTTGTGAGCCTATTTTTGCACAATGACCGGAACAGCCACCTAAGAGTCGGTCACGCTGTCTGCCGTGTGTGCACTGTGTTTTGGTAGTCTTCAAAGAGCAGCAACAACGAAACGGATACAAAAGACCACGAATCGGCCACCAAAAGACCTCTTCACTCCATTTTCCCATACCTGTAGAATCATCCTACAAGTAAGGTAATTACACCTTCAAACGCAACACAGTTTCCTTCCGTTTGGACATCAGTGATTACACTCCATTTTGAGAGCCTCACCACCAACCTTACCTACCGGTAGTTACCTAGACAACATGGCAGGTGCCAGAGCTTCTCCCCCGAATTTTCTAAAGAAACTGCCTTTCGAATACACCTTCCTCGACGAACGACGCGTCCCAGAGACTCCTCCTCCGCCCCAGAACCCACTAGCGAGCCCCCCCAAGAAAACCCGCCCCTTAGCAGCCTCCGCACAGCCGGCAGAGTTCTACTCGCAGTACCAATGCCCCATCTGTGGCACCCGCATTGCCGACGAGCACGGCGCTAACTTCATCGGCCACGGCTCTTGCCTTCACCGCGGCACCTGCACCAAACCAGAGTGCATCCACGCGTATTACGGCACCGACAAGAAATGGGCCAGCCCGTACAAGGGCTGCAAGACGCTGTACTGCCAGGCTGCCGGGTGTGGCAAGCAGATTGAGGAATGGTGCTTCGTTGAGGCAAAAATGTGGAAGAGCGGCAAGATCGTGTTTGCCAACCACAAAATAGACCCTGAGGTGGAACGGGCGTATTATTCGGCGAGGAACGAGTTGTTTGAGAGAAAGGATGAGGAGAAGGCGCAGGAAGGAAAGCCCGAGATGAAAAAGGAGAGCAAGGAGAAGAAGAGGAAGGAGAGGAAGGAGAAGAAAAGTAAGGACGAGACGTGGTGCGAAGCTGACTCGTTGACAGGGAGCCGTTTTTGGGATAATTGTTTGATGATTTGTTGTTTTCCCTGCATCATGGCCGCACTAGTTGGCTAAGATGGCGGGTACTAGGCCATGGGAATGACAAGGAAGGAAGTGGTTGTGCGCATATATAGTATGTACATACCGGTAATAAGACACTTGATATTACCACGGAGTAGTCCTGAGGAACCTGCACCAACCTGAACATGACATTTGAGAGTTACGGCTCTATCTTTTCAGCCTGCTTTCCTCAACCCAAAACACTCGCACGTCCCCACCGGTGCTACTGTGTCCCCTTCCCCTCACAACTGGAACATAAAGAACTTCATGTCATCAGGTCCGCGAATCGGCACCGTATGTCCAACCCCCTGCGCATGAATGCCCACCAAGTGGTCGCCCCCACGTGTAGGTCGTGTACCGGGACTGGGGCGTGTTGCCCTGGGTGGTGTCGGGTTTGGTGTAATCGTACCCAAAGACGCCGCACCACTACTTGATGGTTTCGTTGTAGTTGTTCTGGTTGAACGTGCTGTTGGCCGAGCCGTGGTAGATCTGCATCTTGGGGCGCGTGCCCACGTAGCCGGGGTATGTACACGTCGAAGAGAGTAACCGTCCTATTTGCGTTCAAGACACAAACACTAGAATCCAATTCCGCTGCCAGCAAACAAAGGCCACTGAACACCGACACTTTTTACATATGGCAACAAACACCCCCCCCCCCTCTTACCCCTGCTACATAGGTACCTACCTACCCTCCGCCGCCTCCGGCTCCCCCACAACCACCACCGGCACTGTATTCGGCACTCTCATCTGGCAATCCAGCCGCCACTCCCACCGCGCCTTCTCGACCACATCACCCCCCTTCCGCAGCCTCGCGCGCCAGCCTTCGACCCACCGCCACGCCAGCCTCGCGTCGCCAACCGCCTCCGTATACCCCGGCCGCCGCCGACCACGACCACCCCCCTTCTGCCCAGCACTACTACTACTACTACTCCCACGTCGTCTCGAACCGATAGTAGGCCCAGCAGCCCGCAACGGGCGGCGGTTTGCACCCTCCTCCCTCTTGTCACTGTTCCCATCGTCATCCTCCTCCTCCTCCTCCTCCTCCCCTTCCTCGTCAGAATAATAGTCACCAAACTCCTCCTCCTCCTCCTCGTCATCATCATCCTCATCATCCACCAAAACCTCGGCCATAACAGAGAGGACACTGAGTCGATCAAAATTGTTCTCCAGCACTACAGTTTCCTTCTTGGGGGTGGTGGTGGTGGGCAGCAGCCGCACTGCCTGTGGTGGTAGTAGTAGTACAAGCGGCTGCTGCTGTTTCTGGTGCGCTTGATCTCCTCCGAGTCCTGGGTTGCCTCCTCCTCCCGCTCCCGCTCCCACTCCCGCTCCCGCTCTGCTCCTCCCCCACCCAGCGCTGGGCCCTGCTGCGCCTGAGCGTGGTCAATTTTGGTGAGTGGGGAACGGGAATGAGGCACCGTCGCCGCTGTTGTTGTTGTTGTTGTCGTCGTGATGATGGTCGCCGGCGAGGGTTGGGCTGCGGAGAGGAGAGAATTGTTGTTGTGTGGGGGATGAGATGTCTTCTGCTGCGTGTTGCTGCTGGTGGTGGTGGTCGGAGAGCCTTGTCTCGCTGGAGGGGCGGGATCGGGCTGTTTCCGCTGGGCCGGGGAAAGAGTCGCGGTGTGGGCTTGTGCCGGAACGGGGTTGCTCAAAGATGCTGCGCATGCGTTGGAAGATGCTGCCCGTGTTGTCCTCGCTGGCAGTGCTATGCCGGTTGTTGTTGTTGTTGTTGTTGTTGGCGGCGTGATTGGGTGAATCGCGCCCCTGCCAGGGTGCCATGAGACTAGCTGGCCGCGTCTTGCTTTCCGGCCCCTCACGGAAAGGGTCGTACTCAACCGGCTGCGGGCTGCGGTAAGGCTGGTCATGGTAGATTGGTGACTCGGTTGCCAGATTGCTGCCGACAATATGCGGCTCGTGCCTATCTGCGCCATGCACTGCTGGAGTCGGCGGTGAGGAAAACGTGCTGTGGGTGCGGAGAGACTGAGGAGTCCAGTCGTCATCCGCGCGCCATGACACATTCGTGACATCCCGGGAGGCCAGTGTTTCCGGTGTCACGTACTCCGACGACGTTAGAGACTCATGCCCGGTAGGGGTTTCGGGCTGCCCGGGATTGTTGTGCTTGCTTGCGGCGAACTCCCCACCGGATGGAGAAGAAGGGGATTCTCGTCCGGAATCATCTTGGCTAGCCGTGTCATTCGTTGTTTGCACGTGGGCTTGACCCATCTCATGCACCCGTTGCGGCGGTGTTTCGGGTTGTGGCTCTGGCTCGTCTTCTTCGTTAAAGTAGTTGTCGACCTCCTCCGACCAGCTTCTACCGCGCGGAATATCATCGGGAGTGGTTGGACCTTCGACAGTGAGTGTTGGAATCCTTCTCTCCTCGCCGTCACGGTCCACGTGCACTTCCTCGGTTTGTGATGGATGTCCTGGGCTTGACCTCCGCTCGGCTGTTTCGTGTTGGCCAGTATTGATCTCCTTGGCCAGAGTATCCTCGGGCAAAGCATGGTCTTCGCTCTGGTCCGTCACGGTGTTATCAAACCAATCGTCCTCACCGTAGGTGGTGCTATGCTGATTCTCTCCATCTGTTGCATGATGTTGCCCCGCAATGTAATCGTCGTCGGCAATGCTATGAGAGAGGTTTCCCTGTTGTTGGCTGAATGCTCTCAATGAGTGATGGGACGGCAGCGGCGTAACAAACTGCTGGGATTCTGTGTCAGTGCCGTCACTGTCGCCGTCTTCTGAACCATGATGCTCCTGCTCTTCATGCACAGCAAGATCCTCAAGCTCAGCAGGCTCGCCGTGCCCACCGTCTGATCCCTTCTCCGAGTCGGTGGCGCCGGGCTCCGCTTCTTGCCCGGGGCTGGTAAATTGCTCCAGCTCCTGTGCAAGAGTTTGGGTCTTTGCGTCATCCTCGGCCATCCCTCCATGCATATCATTCATCTCCTGTTGCTGATAGACACTGTCGAGCTCTGGACTTGCCTGCGGAGATGGCAAGGCCGAGCGGGGGAGGTCCTCATCGGAGTCGGCCTCGATCGCCACGTCGACTTCATGGCCAGGTTCGCGGCCGTGATCTCCTGACTCCTTCCCAGCCACGTCATGCGCGGCAGGATGAAGATGTCTAACATCGCTTTCCTCCTCATCCTCACTATAGCTTTCTCCTGGGTGGCCGAATACGTTGTCCTGCACATCGGCATCCTCGGAAACGTACCCGGAGAAATAGTTTGCGTCATCCCGGCCTGGGAGCGGCGCAGGCCCTGACGCCTCCGAGACATAATCCTCATCGAGTGGCGCCTCGCCAGGGGACACAACCGACGAGGCCTCGGGATCAGAAAAGCCGTCGTGGTCGAGCCGCGTTGGACTGGGTTCGATAGTGATGATTGGCACTTCCGGATGGTGCCCTGGGCCTTCGCGTTTGGGAGACGGCGCATCCTCGGTGCCACCAACGCTGTCTTGGCCAGTAACCCCGTGCCCATCAACGCCGGGCTTTGTCAGGCCTTTGTGGTCTTGTCCGTCCGCTTCTTCCTCATGAACTGAAGGGGACTCGCCTAGCGGCTCGGGAACATGCTCGTCTGAGACTACTTCTTCATGTCCCGCACTCTCCTTGCTGGCCAGAAACAAACCTCCCACATGCTCTTCTGCGGCCTGTGGTTCACCCGGCTGGTTGCTCGGGCTGGAATTTGGCTCGGCTTGGGTCAAGCTGACATCTGTCCGGGCTGGGAAACCGGGAAGCGACTTTGGTAGCTCGGGAGTCTCTTGGCTGTCGACAGCCCTGACCCGCTCAGACTCCTCAGAGGGCGCTTGTATACCCTCGCTGTCATACACGGCGTCCGTTATCCCACGCTCGTGGATGGGATGGAAGATGTGGGCTTCTTCTTGTGGTACTGGACCGAGCTTGTTCCGCTGTTCTGGAGGGGAAGGTGAAGTAGACACCCCCTGTGGCGCTTCGTTGTCAAGCTGATGTGTGTGTTGACACCCCGTCTGAAGGTCGTTCACAGCCTCTGCAGCCATCGAGGCTTCCGAGGGTTCCCTGTCCGCGGGCACAGAAAGGGGCTCAGCGCTAGTTCTCGTAGACCTTCTTCTTGCCCTGGTCGGAGCGACAGGGACATGTAGTGTTGGTAGCGTCATCTCAAGCTGTTCTTCGATAAGATGGTTGAGTTCCTGTTCAATCAGTGTGTTAGCGCCCGGATTGAGGGTTTTAGAAATAGAGCCGCTTACCCTTCGTCTTTCTTGCAGTGCCTTGAGCTTCTCGTGTCCCCCCACAATGGCAACCCGAGCCTCCTCTTCCACTTTGCTCATCATGTCGTCCGTCTCCTGCTCGACCTCCTCGGTGTCTTCCTTCAACTTCACATCTCGGGCCACATCTTGCTCGAAATCTCTTGCCACAAGCTCCTTATCCTCTTCACGCCTCAACCTTTCGAGCTCCACGTCTTCTTTTCTTCGCTGCTCGGCAATTTCCTCTCGTTCGGCGTTCCGCCTCCGGTCCAAGAAATCCGACTCGGCCGAAAAGGCGGTGGATAAGGCCTGGATAGCGTCGTTACGCTTTCTTTCTAGTTCGTCGAGCTTCTCCTCGTGGACTGCGGGGTCGAGCGAGGCAAGGGCGCTGTGTATCGCGGCCAGCGTCTCCTGCATTTGTGTGACGAGCGCCGAGACGTCCATCATGAGTGCCATCTCGCCCGGAGGAGCTACCTGCTCTAGAGTTACATGCAGGCAAGCAAGTGTAGGGGGAAAATAGGGAAATCCGGCTAGGATGCGTTGAAAAACGGGAACCGAAACGGTGTACGAATTTGATGTCAATCCAAAAAAGACGAGGTCCTACCACCCCCACTTGGAGACTGGACGTTGTCGGAGTCGACGGGACTCAGAGGGACGAGACAGCAGACGCAGGGGCCTGCATGCAGCTGCTCGTCATGCGGTGGTCCCGGTATTTGGACGGTGCTCGCCTCCCCGAAGTCGCTGGCCTGGAGGTGGCGATCCTCAACGCCAGGGATGCTTGGCGAGAGAGGAGCGACTTTGGCTTGTAGTCGCCACCACGAGTTCAGACCATCCGGTTCTCGTTAAATTTGTGAGCCGCCCGCACTCTGGCGACTTGCGCCCCGTTAATACGCCTGTTCTACAGTTGATTGACCCAGACTTCGAAGTCTCTGTTTGAGACCCACGGGAGGGCGCGAGGTTTATTAGAGCACACGTTGGCAACGAAAATCGAGACCAACAGATACGAGCTTACGGCAATTTGAGCCCTTGTAGTAAACAAAGTCCAAGGGGCATAAGAGCATCCTCCTTGCCAGCCAGCTGTTCAATTCCCTTCGCCCGCATCATCCCGGGTGTATTCGGGTATCCCTGAGGGTCAGAGGTGTCACCTCCGCCGGGCTATATATTAGTACTCAAAAATGTCGAAGACAAACCCACGTCCAGACGCTCCATTGTGGTTCCCCGGCCGCCGCGGAGACGCGCTCGTATCGTTCTCCCATGACGAAGTGCTCGGCCCGCCTTTTGAGCTCTCGGTCTTTGGATTTCAGCCAGTCCCACCCCTGTTCCCTTTTGGGCCATTCAAGCTTGCTCGCCGCCCATCGTGTCCATCGGAAGGGCCATGCTAGCTCGGCATAAAACCGTGCTAGGCCGCCGTCACTCCCAGGATCCAAGCGCTGCAGAGGAGACAAGACACGAGTATATGTTGCCAAGACTTCTTTTCCTTGGGCCCGCGTCATTTTCCCGCTACCTTCGGGAGGGAAGTCAAGGCTGCCCGCCATAACCAAACGTATGGTTAGGGCTGGCAGGTTGAGCTTGTCTTTGACCCAGCCCAGGGTTTCGGACCAATCCTGTAACGCGGGATGCTCGTCCCGCGGCCGACTTAAATGGCCCGGGGTAAAGGGAGCAAATGCCAGCTCGAGGAAGCGGATGTATCCAAGGCAGTGGCGAGGGACAACGTGCCGCAAGAACTGGCTGACCGCGAATGACTCGTGCGGGTAATCGCCCGGGGGCCATGGCATGAAGGGGTTGCGGGAGGGACCGTCGACGACAATGAAGCGGTTTTCACGGTAGAAGACCAGGCTTGCCTCCGAGTAAAGAGTCCGGCAGACGAGGAACAAGGGTGTCGGCGGAGCCCAGCATTTGCATCGGGACGAGAAGGCCGTGTGCCAACAGCGGCAGAAACAGCCGACGGACGGCTGGGGCCACGGCGTTTCGCAGCATCGGTTGAACTGACACCCGTGGTGGAATTCCGGCTTGCAGTGTCCACTCCCGTCTATAACATCGCATAGGCTTCCCTGTCTACAATATCCACGGGACACTCTGCTCCACAGAACCTGTTTATAAGGAGTGACGAGATCGGTGTACTCAAGAATACGAAGCCGCAACTCGCGCGGGAGGTTAACGAGATAAGGACTGAAAGAACGCGACGGCGCCGGGGATTCGAGGGATGCGATACCGCGGGCCCGTAAAGCAGCCTCTTGGGCGAGGTGCTGAAGCCGAGACCCGCGCGTTCCGCACAGTCGGATGTGGCAATTTTTTAGCCGCGGTAGTAAACGGAGGCTGTCGAGCACAAGGTTGGCTGTTTCAACGTCCTCGTGGCGAACATCGCAGACAAAGGCCAGCTCGAGCTGTCCGGGGACAATATACGATGCTAGATGATAGGCTGCAGTTGCGTGCCACTCCACGAGGACTGCCTGAGCCAGCGAACCCGATCCGTCGAGTGGAAGGTCGTGGCTGTACTCGTGCCATACAACGCCGCCTGGAAGTAAGTTATGGCGGCTGCTTCCAGAAGGGTCCTGTCCGTACGCACACATGTCTCCACAGCATCCGCCGGAGCCCGGGGCCCCAGATCCAGGGTTCTGTCCATGGCAGGAGGTTTGGTTGAGAACGACCTTGAGATTGGTCAAATGTCCCAACGCGCTAGGAGTCAGAGCCCGCAGGGGCGCGAGAGACCTCCGGGGTTGGTAATGAATGGTGAACCAGTTTGACGAGTAGAGTAGCGCAGATGCTTCGGCGTAGATGGTTCGACATGACAGCAGCAAGCCATGGAACTTGAAAGTTTTGAATCCCTCGTCGATGTCGTACTGTGTCTTTGACGGGTCGCCTGGATTGTAAACTGCGGGCGGCGTCTCGCCATAATATTGTCGGTAGGCCAGACCAGCGTGCAGGTAGATGCGATGCCGGGTGTCGGGAGTGAGGCGCAACATGCTATCAATCTTGCACTCGTCGCCAACGTTGGAACTTGGTGCGTCGTGGTCTGGGCCAAATCCTCTTTTGTGGGGAAGCTCAGGTGTCGACACTCGACCAGTGTTCGTCGAAATTCTCGCACGAAACAATGTGAATCCATTATCGTAATTACTTGGAAGACGGCAGGGTTTCTGTTAGCGACCTATCAGCGAAAACTTGACCATTTGCTTCTCAGACTGTGTTGCGTGGCACACTGCCCCACATCCCAGCCCACCACCTCCTTCCCTTAGTATTCAACAGAGACCACTCAGAACACCAAAATACTATCGTGATATGGATACTGCCTGTACGCCCTTTTTGCTTGTATTAGCAGCAGCTTAGCGCAATTCTGCATGTTTCTATATACGGATGTCAGGACTATGTAAAAAGCGCAGAGGAAATGCCCGCGCGCGGTGACCTTGCGTTGAGGATAAACCGCCATGCAAAACGCTGCTGATGTAGAAAAAAAGGATATTGCAAAACAAACGTGCTCTCCGACGGAGCATCTGGTATAGGTAACGATGTTAAACAAGAATAAAAGACACAACCGTCTTGCGCATGCACCGCCGGGGCGGCGCCCTAAAACCTCGGGGCGGCGCCCTTCTGAGCCACGGCCATTCGCCTCCTGTGCGCCTCCCGAAAGTTGTACCTCGCATATGTGCCCATGCCGTATGCGGTTACGCCAAAGACCAGCCAGATGCTGGTGATGACAAGGCCGATGGGGAAGATCATGAGCTGGGTGCCGGGGAGCACAAAGGCGACGGTGCCGTTCAGGAGGCGGGCCACTTCGTCCTCGACGGCGAGCTCGGCCATGCGGAAGCTGCTCATGACCACTTCGGCCGAGAATTCGCCCGTGACGAAGGCGGCTTCGTTGGACGAGACGTTGGTTCTAACTGTTTGGCCGTCGCCGTTGGTGGCCTTGAGTGAGACGGTGGGCATGACGAGGGCTTGGAGTTGGGCCCTGGGAGGAAGGTTAGTAAGAGTTGACTTGACGACTAGTATATATATATATGGGGCTTACATTGTCACCTCGCCCGTCATCTGGTCCTTGTCGACCTGGCCGACGAACAAGTACGACTGCAGCAACGGGAGATCCTGGGTGTTGTCTTGCCTGGCCTTCACGGCGGCTGCTGCGGGGGTCACGGCCTGCTGTGTGACTTCGGACACCGAGGCGCCATTGTAGCTGAGTTCCACCTCGATCTTTTCTTGTGGTATCCCCTGGAACTGGCCCGTCGGTTGGCTCAGCTGGAATAACCTCAGGTCGGCCTCGAAAGTCCCCGTCACGTTGTTGAGCAGAGGTAGGTTGTAGCACACGCAGGTGCCGGATGGATTTGTTGCGAGTTGCAGATTCCTCAGCGCGTCCCTGCAGGCCGCATTCGCCGCCTCGTTCCACGACGCCATGTTGAGGCTCCCATCGGCATTGAGTGGCGCGTTGCCGGTCAACCCTTCTGCTGCCTGCCTCGTCTCCAAAAGCCCGCTAGCCCGGACGCTTGCCTTGGCCATCTCTTCTAACCTCCGCTCCATCCCCCCATTGCTCCGCGTCAACCCGTCCATAAGGAGGCCCCCGATTCCAGCCTGTGCCCCCATCGCTAGGAAGGAGGCAACAAGCGTCCCTTGCCACAGCATGTTCGGTCGTGTGCTTGTATGTTTCCCCCTCTTACTCCTCCTTCCTTTCTGTATTACCAAACAAGGCCGACCTGTTCTCCTCCGTATTAACAGCCTTCCCCCGTGGCTCGACCGATCGGACTCGATTCGGTGGCGATATTAAAATGGACACGCAAGTTGCGTTGGTTGAAGAGAGTGTGATCGAAGAGAAGCGGGACCCGCCCGGAGAGATGGGGGAAGGATGTCGTTGTTCTGTTTCCTCCCAGTCGGTTGGAAGGGGCAGCAAGCGAAAAGAGAAAGAAAGGAAGCCCGAGAGGGTGGCGGCACCAAGTGATTAAACGGTGTGTGAGCGAAACGGCAAACCGAAGAACAGAAATGGGTTATGCAAGGCAGATCAGGACGATCAGGACCTTGTATATGGCCTGACTCGGAGGATGTGATGGCAGGGATTATGGAACGAAAACGAAAGGGAGCATGATGGACGAGGTGGGCCAGGCCTCCAGATGCCACGATTCGGAGCGTGGCCAATAGCATCGAACAATGGGGCCAAGGCCGGCCACTCGACATGGGACAGGAACCGGGGAAGGGTTGCAGAGTGGTGCGACAGGCCGAACAAGGAGGCCCAGGGAGGGAGCCCAGGGTTCAACGCGACGGGCAAGGGTTCGAGGGGCTATGAGGGGTCGTGTTCGCAGCGCTTGCGGACAAAAACGCGAATGCGTCGTACGAGCTTCTCCTGGCTCGCCTGGCTCCCGTTGCGACTTGTCAGGGCCTTTGTGTGATCGCCCTTCAGGGATGATGGAGCAGTGTCGGATCGCCGTGATGTAACAGCCCAAGCCAGATTGGCCGGGGTCTGCGGCAGAAGGGGGTCGGACCTTGGCCCACCATTGGCTCTGGGCGGCCAAGCGAAGGTCTGGGGTTGGCAAGCGAGAACTCTGGAACTGCGCCGCATCGACGCAAAGATTGGATGGACAGTGGACTGGACCACAAGCTGCTTCTAGGGCTTTGAATGCCATTCGAATGGCTGGCTGAAATATATCTGCGGGAATTTGAAGAAGAATGTGCCATTGTTCATGTTAGGTCATGCTCACCCCGGCAAGCCTCGAGTTTGGCAAACGCACAACCTCACGTCCAAATCGATGATGTGGAGATGAAAAAGGTTTTCTGTTGCGCTGCTTGGTGAAACCAGCGCTCGGCCCCTCCGGCCCCGCTAGCCCCGCCAAGTCGGGTGCATGGTCCCGGTTGAGAGTTTAAGTTCCGATCGTGGCTTTTGAGGCTGGCACCAGAACGGGATTGGTACCTTCTGTAATCGACAAGCCACACTGCCCCTTACCTCGCTGCCGAGAGCCGGTCGCATTCTTGTCGCTCGGGCAGCGCCAAAGTCTGCCACCAGCCAACCAATGGATGGGTTGCCCTTTTGCACAACACGAAGCTCTCCCGCTTTCAGGCAGCACTGCTCCACACGACCAGATGACGAGCCGGGCGCTTAAACTTGCAACTTGTCCCTCATTCCACTGCAGTTCGGAAGTGCTGTCTCCTAAGTATGGCACATCCAACGGATGCAGACTCGCGCATCCGCAGATCGGACAATGTGCAGCCGAGACACTTGGCATGCGCGGCATTTCACCAACAAGGCCATCCCGGTGCTGCTTGCTTAAGGTAGCCGTTGAGTGAGACGGTGCCCCACAGAGGCAGCGGGGGTGAGCCCGGGCCCGGTCTGCGGCCCGCTAAATGTCTGCGGCACAGTCTCAACGACGGCGCCGGACCAGGCCACCAAGTCAACGACCCGCATCCCCAGATCGGCATTTCTGGCCCTCCCGCTGCTGGCCAAAGAGACAGACAGCCTCATGTCACGACGGTGACAACTTGACCCTGAACGCCCTTGGGCGGAATGGGAAACTGCTGGAATGAACTGCTTCAATTCCGCGCATAGATGATAAATATTCCAGGTCAAACTTCGAGTACTGTACCAGTAACGTTGCTGGGACGTCTATCGAACCGTATCCCACGCATCAACGACCACTTTGTCTGTATCCCATACGTTCCAGCTCAGCGGGTGTATTTCTCGAGAACCTCGTCCCGCTCTAGCCCTGCAGGCTTGGTGGCAGCCAAATGCATGTGGCTCACACCAGAATTCTCTTCAATGAATGGATTGGGATCCGAGGCCTGGTCGAGATTCCCCATCGTATGGTTGACGCCCCTGTGGGATGCCTCATCAGCCTGGAGAGGTAATAGGTGTGTCAGCAGCGTGTCAACACTCAGGCAGCGATAGAGGACATAATACCCGAATGTACAGAATCAGGTCCCGCATCGTCCTCCTATGCTGAGGCATATTCCAGTACTTGACAGCAATGTCCGGGATCTTGAAGTTGGGGTCCGTCCATTGTGGCAGATGGCCCTTGTCCATCTCCCCGAGGCACTTGGTGTAGGTCGCGACCGCTTCGTCCTCAAGATAGCCTACAAATCTGTGACAGAAGCTCGGGGACAGCAGATAGCCGATGAACATGGTGTTGTAGAAGATGCCCTGCGTCGCAAACACCATGAACCGCATCAGCCGGCCCGGGTTGTACATGCAATAGAAGGTGAGCAAGTGCATGCGCTCGTTGTAAGATTCCTCGAGGAGCGTCTTGATCCATCCCTGGTCGAGCTTGAACCGGCGGATCGAGTGTAGATGTCGTAGACCACCTGCCACGGCACCAGGGATACCGGCCACTGTTTCGAGGAAGACAAACCGGACAAGCTGTCGCATTTATTAGCAACGGAAGTAAGCAAAGAAGCAGCCGTGGCAGCTCACCCATTGTGCTTCGTTCATGGGCTTCGAAGCCGTCACGCTGCGCTTCTTGCTGCCAGCCTTTGGTTCTGGGGGCATTCCAGTGAGAATGTCCATTCCCCATCTGCAAGATAGTCAGTAGTTAAAGACAAGAGGGAGAACAGAAAAAGGGAATTCTTCCACTTACCGACATATTCTAATCACCCGCCATGCGATTCGATCGCTCCGTGTCCGTGGCTTCCGATGGCTGGGAACCACCTCCTGCACCACCTTGTCGTCCCATCCTTTGTGCGGCCAGCTCAGGGGCAGGGAGCCAAACTCTGTTTTCTGCTTGATCGGAGTCGTCGCTTCTTGCCTTTGGGGTATCGCCGTCGTTGAGAGTCGGAACTGATGTTGCTGTCTTCCGAGGGTGGCTGTTGCTATGAAGGGTTCAGGGACACGCTTCTGGAGTTTGCAAAACCTGTGCGGGATTCGGAGACGGTGGGCCATGGTGACGAAGGAGGAATTGGTTGGGACAAGAGATCGTTGACTTGATGCTAGCCAACACGTCTCAAGATCTTGCAAACGACCGCTGCTTTATACCAATCATCTTGCTTGTTGCCAAGCACATGGCATGGGCCAGCGACCTTGCTTGCTTTTGCTCGCTGATTTCAATGCCCATCGAAGCAGAGAGCTAGGCATCCGGTTACGGCATTCTCATAAGAGTCATTCACTCTCAACAACCGAGTAGCATCCGGTGCCAGATCAGGGAGCTGAGTGGGACGAAAATGGCCCGGGATGAAGGCCAGGCTGTGACCGATAACACCCGGTTTGTATGCATTTGGCATGTGGGCAAGCGTTAATAGGGGGAGACGAAAATGCAACTGGCTCTTGGATGCCTCATACTTGGTCTTGTCCCTGGTCGTGGTGGGCGTTAGGGGCACGGGTAGCCGAAGGATCTGTGTGGGGGTGAAATGTTCCGGACCAGTTGGTCGAATGCGCGGCATGACGATCGCGATGACTTCGGGGGTGCCATTGTCTAAATCGATCTCGAATGCACTTAGACGAGACGTGACTGGAGATGAACGGGACGATGATAAGGTTGTGTGGGTCAAAGACAACACAGCTGGGGGTTTAACATGTGAAGTTTCCGAATTCGGCTCCCGTTCGGATGACAGAACCACGCTTGTTCCCCAACATCCAATCGGCACATCATGACATGACATTAGACTCCGAGGTCCGGTGAGTCGAGCCCAAGAGCCAAGAGTGGATGGTAAAGGAGGCCAAACGGTATTACATGTCTTCCCGTTTCCGTCATTGCCGAGACATCACACTGGCATCCTTACCTCGGCAATGTTTGGCGCGTCTGTCTGCTGGTTGTTACCTGGCCGCCAATGAATAATTTCATGATCAAAGACCGGTTACATAGGTAACCAGACTAGGCCCTTCAGGCGATACGAGCAGCGCAGGGTACCGCAGTACTCTTGGTCGTCGCTGAGACTATCGACGACCCGGGTCGAGTGGCGGCTCATCGGCGTTTCATTATAGCCGTTTGGCCTGTTGCTGGCATTTCAAACCTTGGGACATCGTAAGATATTCCGGGCACACGGTGGCGGTATTGTTCTCCCCTGGGCGTTGCTTTTCGAGAGTAGGTGATCCTTGGCACTAGAACTAATGTAATTACGTTTAGGTCTTGCTGTTTTAGATGGTTAATGGTTGAGATGTGTGTCTGAACAATATGGGGAAGAAAGAGGCGGTAGAGGACTGATATAATGTGAGGTCTCACCATGTCGAATTGGCGGAGACGGTTAATTGATAGAGCCTCCATGTCGGCCCTAATTTCTCGAACGGGGGAGTAGACAACGGAACCCAAACATACTTACAACATATCATTAGTCCTAGGCAGCCAAGCAGAGTGATCCCAAAGAGACATCGCCCACGGCTTCCCACTTTTGTTTTCTCCTCTTCTCCAATGCTTATGACTACCACCCACTCCTGATTACTCTTTCCCCCCTTCTTCCTCATTCGTAGCCTGGAGGTAGAGAATCCCGTCGCAATCCAGCGCCAAGTCCCAAGGCCAACCAACCTAAGGAATGTTCCGCAAGTAACGTTCCTTGGGTAGGTTAGCTTTTGAAGAGTTCCCGGGCTGGTTCGTGTCATTTATCCAAAAATAGTGCCACCACAAAGGGTGGCGTACTTAGCCGGATATTGGTTGACTACCGGCGAAGGTCCCGTCACCTATCATCAGCAGATTTCAATTTCCAACATTTGGAGAATACGATCCCCAAGACATGTGCTGCTACCTCGAGAACTCACCTCGTACTCTGGCCCTGGGGGCTACCAGAACAGACAAGGCCCAACTTATAAGAAGAACAACTTCTTGGGGGAGGCACCAATTGCCCTCTTCTCTGTCGTGTCCCCCACCTCCGTCACCACCTTGTCTAGTGCCCACAATGAACCTCCTTTTCAACCTTGCGCTGGTGGGGTTCACCACCGCCAGCGTGGTGATCCTCCCGGGCGGCACACCCAAGCCCCCGCAGCCGCCGGCTGTGCCGGTGGCGGCAACCGACTACAACTCGATTCTCCGCAACTCGGCCGTCTCGGAATTCCCCAACTCGACGGTGCAAATCATCCTTTCATCGTACAGCGGCACGCTCGAGCCAGCGGCCCGGGGCGACCACGAAACGGCCAACGCCACCGAGATGTTCCCGTCGGGCGACTCGTTCGTCCGCGGTGCGATCCAGGCCTGGGGCGAGCACCTGCACCTGGAGATCCGGCCGGACGAGGTCTGGTTCACCATCCTCACGCAGCTCAACTTCTACATGGAAGCCAACGCCGAGGCGGTCCGGCATCTCTTTGTGCGGCACCAGGGCGCCGAGGCCATCCTTGTCGAGGACACCACCTGGACGAACGTGCTGCTGCGGTTCCAGGACGAGATCCAGGCGCGGATCCTGACGCCCTGGTTGAGGGAGTGGATCATGCCCGACTTCTCGACCACGCGGATGGATGACGTGATGACGGCGAATATCCTCATGATGGGGCTCATGAAGGCGTATTTCCGCTACGAGGGCGGGATTATCTGTGGACTGCCGAGTGTGACGCTGCTCGGGGACAAGGAGGACTGGGAGAAGTTGCTGGCGCGGCTGGATCGGCTGACCGAGTTTGGGGCGGAGCCGGAGGTGTACCGGACGAGGTTGAAGCCGATTCTCACCAGGTTTGTGACGAGCTTTGATGACCCGGACTCGGAGGAGACACGGCAGTTCTGGTCGCAGATCGTGTTTGCGTCGGCCCCAGGCGTGTGTGGAGCAGCGCCGCTCAAGTTGTCGGGCTGGATTACTGGCTTCCTGTTCTGGGACACTGAAGGCCTGCTGTGGGATGGGGGCGAAAGCAAAGGGCTGGCTCTGGACGGGGTGAGTTATGCATGGCATGACATCCGCAAGCTTCCGGTTGGGTATGCCAAGGCGCCCTTCACCATGCGGGACTTTGGCGGCATGGAGAAATTCCCGGCTTACGTCGCTGCTGGGACACTGGGCAAGAGTATTGTCAGCGGTCCGCCCGAGGGGTATGCCGCGGCGCTCGCGCGGGCCGGGAAGGACACGGCGCTGGCAACCCAAGCCAACACCCATGGCACCATCCGGCCGCTCTCGGCGTGGATGTTGTATGGGCCACTATATCCTCCTGGAACACCAGCGACGGGGACGTACGATACGGAGCTGATGGTGATCTGTTCGAGGACGAACCTGAACCTGCGCGAGGGGAAATGCAGCCCGTAATTAGTGCCATGTATAATTCGCAAGGCAAGAAGCAGTTTTGAGTATGTTATATTACTACCACAGTGATAGCAAGGCAAATCAATCTCCCAGTATTAACCCCAGACCCAAGATCCAGCACCCGTTTGCCCGACCCGCCCCCTGACCCGACCGATGCACATTACACGTCTCGAAAACATGCGCCTCCATCATGAATGCTCCCGCGCAATGCATTACCCGCCGCCCATGCGTACCTATTAGACAGAAGAAAACCCCGAGAGACAGAGCAGTCTAGCTCATCGACCACAACACATCAATCTGTACATACAAGGAAACAAAACTTTTGTGTCCGCCATGCATGGCCCACCCCCCTAGGGGCCCCAGGCCACGGCGCACGAAAGGAAAGGACAGCAACGAACCCGGGACGGACACCACCAGGTTTGTTGCAGCAAAACAGTGTGCAAATTACAGCCGACTCCCTCGCCTTCACATATCATCGGGGCCGCCGTCCATGGTCAGCTCGGACATGGTCTGCGACTGGGCGAGGAAATGGGCCGGCCTGTGCGTGTTGTTGCCCCTCGTGGGGCTGCTCCCGCGGCTCTGGCCGGGCATGGACAGCGTGCGGGCCCGTCGTGATCCGGGCCGCGGGATGAGCCGGGACCGCGAGCGCTGCTCCTCGAGCGCCGGGCGGGCCTGCTCCTTGGAGATGACCAGCCCCTGCGTGATGGACATGAGCTCGCCGTTCTCGACGGCGCACATGCTGGGCCACACGACGAGCAGGATCTCGTCGGGGTCGATCTCGCCGTCCATCATGTCGTCGTCGGGGTGGTGCGACCCCCCGTCGTGAAAGCTGCTGCCACCGCCGCCACCGCCGCCGCCGCGGCTGCTGCTGTTGTGGGCCGCGTCGGCGGCACCCCCAGCGGTATCCGACGACGGCGCGCCCGTGGCGCTCGCCTCGATGGTCTCGAGCCTGTCGTCGCCGCCGCCCCCGCCCCCCATGGCGTCCTCCGAGTCGTCCCGCGTGTGCGGCAGCAGTCCCCCGTTGTTGGCGTCGCGCTCGGCGGCCTCGGCAAACTCGGGCAGCTCCAGCACCTGCCAGTCAAAGTCGTCGTAGGGCGGGCCAAAGTAGGGCTCGATCTTCATGTGGGCCAGCTGGATGCGCATCCACTGGGCGCACGCCAGCTTGCAGGCCGTCTCGAGCCCCGAGCAAAAGGCCTCAAACTGCAGCGCCGTGAGTAGGTGCTGCACCAGCCACGA
Organism: Chaetomidium leptoderma; assembly: GCA_033296705.1. NCBI lineage: Eukaryota > Fungi > Ascomycota > Sordariomycetes > Sordariales > Chaetomiaceae > Chaetomidium > Chaetomidium leptoderma. The sequence goes on along the minus strand of MU857113.1, from coordinate 10,919 downwards.
CACCTCGCGCACCACCATCTTGACGCGCCTACCCCCTTGCTCCACCTGCCGGTCGGGCATCATGGACATGAGGGTGGCGCGCAGGTGCGCCTCGCGCGTCGGGTCCTCGTCCTCGAGCGCCCGGAGGAACTTGACCAGGTTCTCGTCGTCGTCGTCGAGGAGGTAGACGGGGCGGAAGAGGTGCTTGTGCATGGCCCGCGAGAGCACCGCCAGCACGGCGCTGATGCGCATGCCCTTGGCCGCCGACGTGTTGGATTGCGGGAGCGGGATCTGCAGCTGCGTGGCGTGCTTGAGGTACGGCGAGTTGCGCAGGTTGGTCCAGCACGACGGGTCCGTTAGGGTTTGCTCGTCAATGTCGGGCCGGAATGTGCCCTCGACGAGCGTCACGATGGTGGTCCAGATCTTGTCGAGGACCGTGACGCTAGGTAGGAAAGTCAGTACCTATACAGATCATGATACCCTACTAATAAAAAAAACACTTACTAGGTGTCGTCGTTCTCGCTGTGCATGACAATGCGGTACTGCTCGAGGTCGGTGAGCTTTCCCGTCGTCAGGTGGAGGTTCTGCGACGTATCGTCCAGCTGCGATTGGAGATCCCGCCCGTGAGACTCGGCCTTGTCCGCCCGCTCGCCCTCGGCCGTGAGCTTGCCGTGCAGGTCCTCGATCTCGGCATTCTTGTCCTCCACCGTCTGCTGCAGCGAGCCAATCTGCTCCTCGGCCGCCCGCAGCGACTCCTGCAGGCTCTCGATGTCGATCTTCTTCTGAACGATGGTCTCGTTGAGGGAGGCGATCTCCTGCCTCGCCGCCTCGAGCTCCTCCTCGAGGTTCTTCTTCTCGCCCTCCAGCGTTGCGATCCTCTCCTTGAGCGAGGCGATCTCGGCTTCGTTGTCGGCCTTTACCTGCTCGAGGTCCGCCTTGGCCGTCTCGAGGTCGGCCACATTCCCCTTGAGCCCCTCGATCTCGGCCTCGTTGTTGGCCTTGACTTCCTCGAGACCCGTCTTGGCTTCGGTGAGCACGGCAATCTCGTCGGCAGCCTGGGCGGCAGCGGCTGCGGCGGCCTCCTCGCCATTCCGCTTCTCCTCCTCAACAGCCGCCTTGGCTGCTTCGAGGTCCGCATATTCCTTGGCGGTAGCTTCTTGCAGGTCGGCGTATGCCTTGGAAGTCGTGTCTTGGAGATCCGCATACTCCTTGGCGGTCGCCTCTTGCAGGTCGGCGTATGCCTTGGAAGTCGTGTCTTGGAGGTCTGCGTACTCCTTGGAGGTGTGGTCCTGGAGGTCGGCATACGCCTTGGAAGTCGTGTCTTGGAGGTCGGCATACGCCTTGGAAGTCGTGTCTTGGAGGTCTGCGTACTCCTTGGCGGTGTGGTCCTGGAGGCCCCGATACTCCTCGGCGGCAGCAGCAGCCGCTTCCGCGGCGTTCCTTATTGCCTCCTCCAGCGAGTGATGTGTGTCCTCGAGGTCGCCCTCCAACCTTGTCCTGGCGGCGCTGAGCTGGACAATTTCTTGCACCTTTTCTTGCACCAGGAGCTCGAGGTCCTTCTTCTCGTTGTTAAGCTCGCCCTTTTGGTCCTCGAGCTCGTTCCGGAACTTGCGGTACTCCTCCAGCACGACCTGGTGCGAGCTGGAGAGCTTGTTGTTCTGCTCCTTGACGTACAGGAACTCGCTGAAGACGTCGGCCACCATCTTGTAGTTGGGATCCGACGTCAGGTCGCGGATGGCCCGGACGAGGCCGTCCACGGCCTGGGTGGGGTCGGCGTCGATGTGGGAACCCATCTTTGGTTTGGAGGCGGACGGGGCCGGGGGCGGGGCCGGGGGTGGTCGGGGGCCGGTGCTGTAGGAGGGGGAAAAGGGGGAACTGCGGCCCTTGGTGGAAGCCAGCTTGCGTATGTGTCCTCCGGAAAGCAGCGGAGACAGCAGGAGGGGGTGATGGAAGGGTGGGGGGAGAAGAGGAGCCAATGACGCTCTACTCTACTCTACTCAAGTGTCTGGGGGGGGAACGCTATCGTGGGTCTTCACGATGGTTTGGCGTCCAATCTTGCGGCGAGTCTTGGGATGGGGATGTTGTGCGGCAGTGGAATTGGACGACACTCGGTTGGGCTATATACCGGTACTGGAAACGACGGCTTGACCGCGTGTGGCCGCTTCTCACCCGGCCGACGGAGGGGAGGCTGAAGGAAGGAGGGACGGCTGGGGGGTGGTTGGCATTGAGTCACCACGCAGGCGAGCAATCACCAAGCAACAACAGATCACCAGACAGACAGACTGCCGCGGTGCCCAGTCTCGGATGTCCAGCGTCCAGTGTCCACAGTCCGCCCAGATTGTCAAATTGTGGGTGTCAATTGGGCTCGAAGCGGCTGCAGCACCACACGGAGTGGTTCGTCCATGGCTCCCACCGGCCTGGCTGGCCCATCACAGCATGCCAGATGTGGCAGCATTGCTGGAGCCCAACGTCCAACCACGCGCTTGTGCAGCCTTCCAGGGGGGCGCTCGAGAGGTCCCGGCATTGTTTGTCTGTTGTTGTCGCCGTTGGTCAGTCCGGCTCATCTCGCTCGTGTGCGCAAACCGCCTCGCCAATCTGCAGTGGCATGCCTCGAAACAGGCTTGGGCTGCTTGGTTGTCGTCGACGGGGCTCCATCGAGCCTCTTGACGTGGCAGCATCCGTTGCCAGCACTCGACGGCCAGGGGGTCACTTGGCGGTGATTGGCCCCGCTCCGTACCGCTCCGGGCCCTTTCCGACCCCACAAAGCTTGCAGCAGCCAGCCAGCGTTGAGGTGGAAAGCTCCGGTGGGTGATGCTGGCGATGCATGTTGCTGCGAAGAGAAGATGGCGGATCATGGAACCCTCGTCCACCCGCCCCCTTCAGCCTGCATGCAGCAGCCCCCCTTCCTTCAAAGTCTCACAAGCCCTCGGCCATCGGCGCCGGTGAGCTGGGCTTGGCCGCCTGTCTGACCGTCCCCCCGGTTCAAAGTAGGACCCCAGTTCAAAGCTCCAAGCTCCAACGGCTCCGCCGCCCAACCGCGTTACGGCCCGGGCCTCGAGCCAAGAATTGGGCTCGACACCCGTGCCCAAGATGCCAATTGATAAGACCAGTCCAGCCCGTCGCAGCCTGAATTGCCTGCCCCTGGGCCCTGGAGCCGAAACAAAGAAAGTTCAAGTTCCGTTCCGGAAACTGACGGCCTCAATTTTGCCTCCTTGCCACGTCGACCTCGACCCCTTGAATGATGAAGCTTCAATCGACCAAATCCCCGATTGCCCCTCGGAGTCTCCATTCCCGCCCAGCCGGGGCGGCCCGGGGCTGACAATCTCACTCGCCCTGCCACACACACCGCCCTGCCCATCAACCACTCTTCTTTCTTCTTTCCTGTGGAACTGAGCCAGCCCCGACCCCCTCGTCAGCTGACCCTGTTAACAATGCATTGACCGCCTGAATCTCTCCACATGCCAGTCTCATCTCTGACCGCCAACCTCTAGGCTCTGTGTTGTTGACCTGGAGTTTGGAGGCTGGATCGTGTCTTCTTCCGACCACCACTCTTGTATACGCTTCAAAAAGAGAACCCCAAACACGTGGGTTATTAACTTTAAAAGGAGCACACGTTTTCTGAGCACATCTGGGTGCAGTTGACCTATTCGTATTGCGATGCTTGATGCAAATCGTGGGAACCTATCAACACCCGAATCGCCAATAAGTCGACTATATGGGCTTTTTCAAGTTTAAACTACCCTCTCATGACAAAAATCCTAATCAGTCCCATCTCAACGACCCAGCCGTCAAGTTGCACCATCCCAATTGCCCTCACCTCTGCTAGATAATCCAGCATCCGCCCAGCCGTCCTTCTTACCTACCTACCTACTCAGTGGACTCATCCCACGTAACCCATTCAGCCCGCTGGCAGCCCGTTTGGAGAAGGTCCTCAAACGTCGACGGACCCAGCGCGCGACCTGCAGGGGCGTGGGCCAGCTCCACGAGACGAGGATTAACCTGAAAACCCCCTGGCAATGGCGTCCAGGAGACGGGGTGCGGGTGCGTCGGGCCTCCTGGATAGTGGATGTCTCGGAAGTAGGCGAGTGTCTTGCCGCCGTCGGCACCTTCGACCTTGCCCTGGGGAAAGCCCTCGGCTTTATTATCCAGGCACAGCCTTCTGGCCTCGTTCACCTTCTCGTGGCAGACGATGTTGAACTTGGCGTCCGGGACGTGGAGGACGTTCTCGAGAACAAGAGTGCCCGTTTTGGTCGGGTCGGCCGGGTCGAGCCGCACCGGGAGCTCGACAGTGCCAATGCCGAACATCGCCATGGCACACTCCGGCTTGCCTTGCCAGTGGCGCTGGTAGACCGTGGACTGCTTGGGCGTGTAAGAGGTAAACCATTCCCTGTTCTTGGCCACGCTGGGAAAAGGTGATAAACATTAGCAACGGCTGCGTTTTTTCTATAAGAGTTAGAATTGAGAGCTGGACTTACTGCCATCCCATGGTCTTGGAGTCATACATGGCAGGGTGTGGGAGTTTCTTCGGAGTCGTCGTCCAAACCCAGTCCGGGCACAGCCCCTGCGGGTCCAAGGGAGTAGTTGCGTCGTTTTTCGCCATAATAGACGTTGCTGGGCGTGTAAGTGTTGTGTGTGTTGGGTTTAGGGAATTCTGCTGCCGAGTTGCGCTGCACAGAATGGGGCTGCAATGGGGTCGGGAACCTCAATATTATGCTCAAGACCAGGGAATAAATCGGAGCAACCTCACCAGCAATGTCCCCCGTTGGATCAAAGCCGACACGAGATGGTTGCTTTGTCTGCCACCATGGGATGCGCACCTCGTGCCAACTCGAAGTTTGTGCATTCTGACGATGAACTCGTCCATCTGCCACTAATATGTTAAGCAACCGGGGCACGCACGGTGTTTGCGTGACCATCACCAACACTGATAGAAGGCATGTTTTTTCTTGTTGGTCGGGCGGGTGATACGATGGCACTCCTAGACGCTGGTCCGTTCAAGGGACCCAAAGTGTATTAAGTCGGGTCTTTGTGCGCATCGGGAAACTCATGATCACTAGAGCGCGTATGCCGTTGCTCGTTGCAGTTGCGACTCGTACGGTCATGTTTGCTCAAGTCAGACTTTGGGGTCTTGTGATGTTGGATGCTATGCTAGAAAATATGCGCTCGAGGGCAATTAAATCAATGCTCCAGACCGTAGCCTGGCTAACCAACACATGTATGGGCCCATAACAAGCATTTATGAGGTCAGGTAGGTCGATCTCCTCTTCTTGGAGTCACCGAAGTCCCCGATCCGCTTATATGCGTTTGCAGCAGAGTCTCGGCCGAGTGCCATTCAATGACTCCGGGCGCGGTTCCCCCCATTGGCAACCCACCCTGGGTTGCATGTACACTGATACCCTACTGCCAGCAATCCTCGTTGCTTCCGGCTTTGCTGGAGCGTTCTACCGTCCACGGCCGGAGCGCTTGCGAGTTGCTGACACTGTCGGTTCGGCGTGTTCCGTATGTCCCGTCGCTGGCTGGAGCAGCTCGAGCTTCTAGAGCTCGCCCCGTCATCCTACCCGGCTCGACATTCCCTAAAGCAGAGAGCGGGAGTAGAGCGATTGCAGCCGTCTCGTGGTCAGCCGCAACGTCCCCGGGGGGGCATGTTCGAGAGCCGGGTTACGGGTGATGAACCCCAGCCGCGGAGGCACTGGGATTGCCGGCCCCAAGCCCTCGGATCCAAGCCGTCGCTCATGGTAGAGGTGAGTTGGCTCTCTGGAGCTTCGTGGCCAACGCCGGGCCGTCGGTAGTCGGTACTCGCATCAGGCCGACATGGCAGCGACCTCGGCGGCGTGTGATTTTCCTGCGCGTCTGTTCCAGATGCGCATGACTGAACTGGACAGCCCGAGGAATCACATCATCTGGAAGAAATCCAAGCGATCCTGCTCCTCCTGCTCAGCCTTTTTCCGCCGGGCCACCTCCTCAGGATCGCTGACGTCGCCCTCGTCCTTCCACTTTGTTCCGTCATGGAATGCCTTTGCCGTGGTCGCGGAGTCAGCCATCTGGTATCTGCCGGGGTGGAGTAGGCTGAACGTACCGGATTGACAGTCGGGCGGACTGGGACGCTTCTGAACGCGCCCGCGACACGGACGACGTGCTGCACCTCGAGAGGCGGCTTCTCCGGGTTGGGGAAGGCTGCACGGGGCTTTTCATTTTTGTAAGCCGCGTCGTCGGCTCTATTCTTCTTCCTCCAAAAACGGAGTGCTTTGAAACAGCCGGCCATGGTGTGTTGTTGGTCTGGGGTTGACAGATACTGCAACGGCAATCAAGGATTCAAGGGAGGGGAGCCACGCGTCAAGTGGCGACTGGGAACTGTGGCGCGTGGTACAGGGTTGTGCAGCCTGGGCTTGCAGAAACGGGTTTGCAGAAACGGGCTTGCAGAAACTGGCTTGCAGAAATGGGCTGACTGGATATCGGTTTGAAGGTTTCATCAAGATATTGATTGAGGAAAAGAGCGAGAACACCCTGCGGCCCGGCAAACTGGGCGACGGTGCTCTTTTTTGTGCCTCATTCATCTCTCAGGCACAGGCGACCCACTCACTCCCACGAGACGGGGCATTGCATTCCAAATGTGGCCGCTCGCTGACAGGGCGAAGGTGAGCAGTTGGTGCTGCCTGGCACAGCCTGGCGTAGCAGCCGAGATTCCAACTCATTAATATTGACTCCCATCTCAGTTAGCGTCGCCACAAACAGCTCTCCGGCTTCTCGACCCCGCATTTCCCCGAGTGCCTTGCAGCGGTAGCCCGCCCCACATAAACGGCCCCCATTGGCCAGTAAAGCAAACCGTGATTTCGAGGGTCGATTAAACTTTCCACGTTTTTGAGTTTCCCCAGCTTCGCACTTTCTTCGGACTCAGCATGCATCCTCCGCTGACACCTCAATAACGCAAGAGTCAGCACTGCCATCCTCCTTGAGGCTTGGTGCAGCATTCCAAGGCAGCCACGGTCGATTAACTGTGGCTTTGTGGAACATTTGTGGGACATTTGTGGGTCTCGCGGCCTGCGGCCCGACAGCCGCGACCCAACGGCGTACACGCTGTTGGCGCGAATCTTACTTTAATTTCGGTACCTTCCCCTACTCGATCCCAATAAAGTAACGGTATCTCACGATAGTATAATAGTGTCCTTCTATATGAGACTACAGCATGGACTCCGTGTCCGGTTCTTCTGTTAGTATAATTGCGGGTACAAAACAGGGATAAAACAGGGATCTGCACTACCAAATTGTTAGTGTTTTGCGGTCCTTTTACGGTGTTTCTTAACAGTGACAGGTTCCTAGCTGTTATTATTTCTGATTGGTCTAAAAAGTCTTGGCTTACGGCCTACCACGTAACATCTTTCGTTTGTTCGTTGTAGTCCGCCCTCGCACCTACTGTACCTACATACAACCCTCGTACCCACTGTACCCACACACAACCCTCGCACCCACTCGAGCCACTACACCTACACACAACCCTCCCACCTACTGCATCTACATACAACCCTCCTACCCACTGCACCTACATACAACCCTCGTATCCCACACAACCCTCGCACCTACACACAACCCTCGCAACCCACACACAACCCTCGCACCCACAACCCTCGCACCCACACACAACCCTCGTACCTACAACCCTGTGTGTAGGTGCGAGGGTTGTGTACGGGTGGGAGGGTTGTGTGTAGGTGCGAGAGCTATGTGTAGATGCGAGGATTGTGGGTGCGAGGGTTATGTGTAGGAAGTACTTAAAAATACTACTCGCGCAGAGGGGCGCCCGCGTAGCGGGCCTCAAAGCCCCTCATCTAACCGTATTAGGTGTAGGACCTACCTACTACCTAAGTTCTATAGCGAATACCCTCTACTACTCTGACTACGTTAAAGTTATCGCGACCTATATATCTAGCTAAATAATTTAAAAACGTAATAAAAATCAATTATAACTAAATTTCAACTTCTATATATAGGGAGGTTATATTAACGTGTTTTTTATCGGTATTCTTATTATAACTCTACCATTTTATAATATAGAACCTAAGATTCTTAACTATAGTATTTAAATCCTAAAAAAGTATATTAAATAACGTCTATTAGTATTAAAAAAGGCTATTAAGTAACTTTAAAGGGTAGTTAGTATTATACTTAGTCGATATATCGGAAAAGTATATTTTAGATAATAAAATTAGGCTTAGAGGGAAGGAAGTTTAGTAATAATATTAGGAATACCTTTATTACAATGCTATAGGTAGGAGTCTTAGGTAAGGTATAGTAGTTGTCGGGACGGTAGAGGGTACTTACTATAAAATTTAGGTAGGGATACCCTTAGTAGGTCCTATACTTAATATAGTTAGATACTATTATACTATTGCGAGATACCGTTACTTTATTGGGATCGCTTAAGATCCTTAGATTTGGATCTAAAGGTAGCTAAGACCGAACTACGGAAGGTGGAGCGTCTAATCTAAACGACACTTGGGAAGTTAACAACAACTTACCCTCCCTATAGACTAACGTAGGAGGGATCAATTTACGTCGAATGACTCTAAGTAAAGTGCCCTGTAAGAGCCGCCGCGTCCTTAATATAGCGTTAAATGTAAATACCGAAAGAGACCCTAGCGACGTATTGAACTCGCTCGAGCTAAGATAACGACTACTACGTTCCTTAAAACTATCTACTAAGGTTCGTATCACGGGTGGTGATGCAATGTTGGGTACCAAGTAGGATATTCATGGAAAGACGAGGGAGGCAAAGTGGTGGGCTGCAGGCGCGAGGGGAAAACCCTGCGCGCCTGCGCACAGACCACGCGCAGACCCACCTTGTGGGTCTGCAGCCCAACCAGTGCAAGTCACGGGTTAAGCCCGTGACAGTACTACAGAATCGTCTTAGTACCTCCCCCGAAAATACCTAGGCCGATCCCTCTACTACATCCAGGGCAAGATTCATCAATCTCTACTATATCTAGCTTGCCGACCTAGGAACCTGCATACTTGCTACAGTTTCGTAGCTCGAGTACCTCCAATAGCGCTATAACGAATCGGTCCCTAACTTTCTCAAGTAGTATACTAACATCGTAGCTAGCCTTCTATACCGTATAATAGATATATAATAGGTAGCTAGCCTAACAATGAAACTTCGCCCTAAGATCTATCTTACTATTTTTAACTAACCTATCTTACCTGCTACAACCGCGTAGCTTATAAGTATCGCCTACCATATCGACAACTACCTAAGGGACGTAGCTACTACGGGCTACTAATAACCTCTACCCTCTGGCTAGTTAGGCAGTTATATACTACCGAACTAGGACGATAACCCTATATCTTCGCCGTACTACTATACCTCCCCTACTAGTTCTTCTAACTATCTATCTTATTACTACGGCTATAGCTATAACTAAGAGGGATATTGTTAGGGGAACTACCCGAATACAACTTCTACCTTAGCCGGTATACCTATCTTCCTCGCCCTTACGGAGCTCGGAGAGCAGCGCCTTATAGTCGACTTCCGGGCGCTAAATTATCTTACAATTACGGCTCCCACCCCCCTTCCTTAACTTCCATCAACTGAGCCCTATCTAGCTATATTAACAGGATATACGTTGTAACATCCTTGTTTTAGCGACGAAAGTGTAGAGTTAGCGTAGTTAACAAGGCTGTTATAGTGTCACGATTTGACCATATGCAGCGGCCCAGTGGGGCACTCGGGAAGTGTCCCTATCCAATCATTAAGTACAAAGGTCTGGACCAGTCAGAGAAGGAACGTCCAGGCTCGGCATTGTTCCCTGGGAACGGAAGGAACGGTGATCGTTCCTCTCGTTCCAGGTACAGAGGTACCTGGGGAGGAAGCTGGTATTTAGTCTTCACTTCTATCACTCTCTTGGATAGTTAGTCTTAGCTTCCTCAGTAAGCAATTCAACTTGTATTCCGCAGATACATTGAGACCTTTGCTTGTGCATTTGTTTGCAGACCTTTTGGCTCTGCCGAATCAACACGCAACCCAGTTACCTCCAGTGAACCCTCTCAGAGAGCGTTAGACGATTCGTCACATATAGGTATAGGATAACGTAGTTGACAAGACCGTTGTAGGTGTAGATTTAGCGTAGTTAACGAGATGTAGCATACTATTAGCATAGTTAACAAGGGTGTTAGTACGATTGATTATTCGGAACGACTACTTTAACTCTAAAGATATAAAGATAGAGAAGTAATTAGCGTAGAAGTAGCGTAGGATTAACGAACTTACTATAGTTAACCTTATAGTAAAGTGCTACCCTAACCCCGAGACTTACTAATGGACTTCCTATAGATTATCTAAAACTCTAGGGGTAATAAAGACCTAGAGGAGGCGTAGAAGAGGTATGCTCGTTACTTATACGCGTCGAATAGCGCGTAGCTAGATTAAGGATACCCCTAAGGATACCTCTATAGTTACTCGTAACTCTATTATTACTATAGCTAGCCGACTAGATATATAGAAGGGACCTACAGAAGGGCAACCCTACTTATAAGTCTATAGGCTCTGTAGCTACACTTATCTAAAGGAAGAACGTACTTAGCCTTCGCGCTGTAGAAGTAGCGTTAGAACCCCTAGAGGAGTACTTTAGGGTAACGAAGATAATAATAATAAGACGATTAAAAGGAGACTACTCTCTACCTATAGGTAAGGTAGATCTTAGCCCTATAGCTATACGGTATAAAGACTAGTAGTTCGAAAACGTATTTAAAGACTAGTATCGATAGTAGTCGAGTGTTAACTCGATTGGAAGCCCGGGTACCGAGTATATATAACGACGAATACGAGACAAATATAAGACAAACGCACTACGAATATTGTGACGGCACGGCGAGGACGTCACATGACCTTTGCGCACGACCTAGCCCAAAGGGGTATAGGGTAGGTCGGTTGCAGGAATTTCGGTGTAGAT
>MU857112.1:0-34071 GCA_033296705.1 Chaetomidium leptoderma | reverse complement strand
GGAAAAGTGCGCCACTCGATGGGGTGCGCCACTCGATGGTGGACCACGTTATATATAGTCGTTACTAGCTATAGCGATTCGCGTAGGCTTTTTCTTCTAGTAACGACGATGTGTATAGTCGTTACTAGCCACGGCGATTCGCGTAGGCTTTCTTTCTAGCAACGACGATGTATATAGTCGTTACTAGCTATAGCGATTCGCGTAGGCTTTTTCTTCTAGTAACGACGATATATATAGTCGTTACTAGCTACGGCGATTCGCGTAGGCTTTTTCTTTCTAGTAACGATTCGCGTAGGCTTTTTCTTCTAGTAACGACAATGTATATAGTCGTTGCTAGCTATAGCGATTCGCGTAGGCTTTCTTTCTAGCAACGACGATATATTTAGTCGTTGCTAGCTATAGCGATACGCGTAGGCTTTCCTTCTAGCTACGGCGATATGCGTAGGCTTTCCTTAACAACGACGATATATATAGTCGTTGCTAGCTACGGCGATACGCGTAGACTTTCTTTCTAGCAACGACGATATTTTTAGTCGTTACTAGCTACAGCGATATACGGGCTTTCTAGACTACGGCGATACGTAGGCATTCTTCGTTAGTAGTTACTATAATAATTAACAGCGACTTAGTCTTAATTGATTTCTTCGTTGTACCTACAACGGTAGCGAATTAGAACAGCTCTTCTAGAATAAAACGCTAACCCAGGTTTATAACTATTAAATGTAATAGCTACAGGCACCTGATCATTGTAATAGTTATAGTTGAGGTTTAATATAGTAGTTTAATATATTAGTATTGATGTATGATATATTGTGTAAAAGAGGAAGAACTCCAGGTCGGGGGGGGTCTCTGAGACCCCGAAAATAAGGGGTATTTGTGGCCCTGGGTTGTATCTACCCAATGTGGCTTGGATTGCCTGTAGGTGGCGTTGGAGCCACATTTGTGGCCCATATACCCTGACCAATTTAACAAAAGGTTGGATCATATTGGTGCTCGGCGGCCGGACTTGTTGACACCGGGAAGAATGCTAGGTTCCATACTTTTCAACCCTGAAAGGCTCTGGGAGCTCCACCGCTGATCTAAAAAAAAATTGGTTGGGAAAGCGATAGCGAAGAAAGGAAGCATGAAAAGGGGGGAAAGGAGAGAAAGGAAGGAGATCAACAAAACACTGGGCTTTGTAGAGAAAGTCCTGCCCGGGAGGGACAAGGCAGTCATCAAGGAACCCAAAGCGACTTAGAAAATCCTATACCAAACGTTGGAGGCCTGAACTCGCAAATTGGAAGTTTCATCTTTCCACTTTTCATCTCCGTCATTTTCGTAGACACGCAACCCCCGGTGTGGTGTAAACGGAAATATGATTTGTTCTACCTCACGCCTCCTCATTTTGGCTGCTTGCCGATTCCCTAGCTTTATCCGTCGCAATCCGCTCCGCCCTCCATTTCGGCCCCCAGCGCATGATAACCCAAAGCAAGGGCGCCATGAGGAGATACAGGAAGGCGATAAAAGTGTAGGCCCACCCGCTCGACATGGCGTTGACCATGGGAACAATGGCCGCCGACGCACCAGCTCCAAGCCAACAGCGAACGAGATTATTTGCCGCCGTGGCCGTGGCCGGCGCTTGCGGATACACGTCGACCATCAAGACGCTGAGGATGGTGAAAAAACCATTGACGCCGAAACCCACAAAGAAGAGCATAACCAAGGGGCCAGCCACGCTGGTCCGGAACGACAGCAGCCAGCCGTAAACAACGAACGCGACGCTAGCAAGCGCCAGGATCGGGAGTGCCACCTCACACCGGACGCTCTCGATAGGGAAGCTACCGAGGTCGCGGTTCATGTGCCTGGCCTCCTCAACACTGATACCCAGCCGGCGTGAGTGCCGCGAAAAATTCCAATCGACGGCGTAGCCCACCGCGATGGCGGATATGGCGGCACTCACACCGATGGGGATAAATGATAGGCCGATGTGGAGGTCGTCGAAGCCGTACAGCTCTCGGAACTGTGATGGGATGGAGCTGACAAGGGCGCAGTACCCAGCGAAGATAACACCGTTGGCCAGGAGGACGATACCAGCCTCTTTGTCGGCGCATATCCTGAGTGTCATGAAGGGGTTGACGAAACGGCCCCCTTGGGAGCGTTCTGTGACCGCGGTGGCGCTTCTTCTACGTTTGGTAGATGGCCGCAGATCCCATAAAGAGCGATTCCAGTCCGGAGGCTTAGCAGAGCCGTTGTTAACAACAGCTCGTGCTGTCTCGGGAAGGAAAAGACCGATCAATATGACGACGACGCCCGCACAGATGACCAGGAACCAGAAGATGGACCGCCACCCCAGAAAGTCGCTGAGGATCCCACCGACGGTGGCACCAAGCGAGACGCCGACCACACCCCCGAGAGAAACGTATCCGATGTACGCTCCACGCTCGGCAGCGCTGGCGATGTCGGAGACAACGGCATTGCCGAGGGCAATGGTGCCGCTGCTTCCAGAGCTCTGAAGGCACCGAAGGACCATGAGCGCGGCGAACTGGTGCTGCAGCGCGAGGCCGATGTTGGCGCCGATGTAGACGACAAAGCAGAAGAGGTAGACCGGACGTCGACCAATGCTATCCGACAGGGACCCCGTGAACGAAGGGGCAAGCCCCTGAAAGATCATGTACATGGTGATGGTCAGGTTGATGAGCGTCGTCGAGACGCGGTACTCTTGCGCGAGCGAGTTGAGGGCCGGGAAGTAGATGTTGGCGCTGACGGGGGAGAAGAAGCTGGCGACCGAGACCATCAAGACAATGAGCCGTTTCTCCCAGGCGTTGAACACGCTGTAGGGAGCCTGGCCGGGAATGGCATCTGCTCCCGCCATGCCTCCTTGGTCATGTTGTCCGTTGCCCTTCTCCGCGCCCGCAGACCCAGAGACGGGCAAGCCTTTGTGTGGTGCACCGGTCTCTGACGATTCCTGGTGTCCCAAAGGTGCGGGTTTCGGAGATGGGGTTGCTTCATCATCACGCCCCCGTCCAGACCCCGCAGTCGTTCTCGCGTCATCGTCGACGTTTCTATCTCCAGCGACCGCCATCGAGTCTTTGTTGTTCGCCACAAATTGGATCACTGCAGTCTACAGTAGGTATCCAACCGCATCAAGGGAAGGCTCTTGGTTGGTTTTAGTAAACGGAGAAACGAAGCAGCCAAGGCCGAGAACCGAAACCTTAAAACGTATCCATTTATTCCCGACTTCCATCAATAACTCGGGAACCTGGAAGTGGTTGCTCTGAACGGGGTTAAGGCCTTATTTCCTCCGGTCTCCATTCCCGACGCTTTCCGCCGTACCCGATCACGGCCTCCATATGATGCACTTGTCATTGGAGGGAGTAGCTAGGCCGCTTCTGGAAGTTTAGGCCACTGCTACGTATTTCCTGGGCCCTCAGTGCCGTACAACACGACAACTGACTTCTTAGAGAACCCCAACTTCTCCCTCTCGATATGACATACTCTCCTAAGAGCTGCCAGAGTAGCTGCTCCACAGGGGCCTGCCTTCACTCCGAGCTGTTCCAATTCATACACGGCCTTGTGCGCTTCAGAGTCACTCCACTCACAACGACGGCACCATCAACCCCTGATTTGGGGATAGGCCACGCCGTGGAAGGCAATGTGCCACAGTTCATCCCGCACATCCATGATAGATGCTGTCTTCGGCCGGCACGCTGGTGATGTTCCCATTCTCGAGCGAAGTCTTCAAACACGCAGCCGTGTCTGGCTCGACCGAGAGCACAACAGGCCCCGGGCCAACGCCCTGCCCCCTCGCGGTACTCTTAAAGTGCTGTGCCACCGCCTGAGCAATCGAACCGCATCCAACTATTTAGGACGATCGTGCGTGCGTGGCTGCTTCCCCGCCCGTCATGCGAAGGACTTGTGTATCTGACTCATCCAGCATGACTTGGTAGCCCTCAACAACTCACCGAGAAGTTCCCAGCGCCGTCCGTCAGCAGTTACTAACCAAACCCAAAATAAAACCAGGGATAACAATCAGGGAAGAGAGATAGAGAGTCAAACAAACCTGCGGCACAGCTTCATACCCTTCCCATCTATTAGTAATCCATCACCAACAACGACCCATCATCCACCCCCGCCGCCCCCTTAGCAGCCTCGACAGCAGCGTCGTGGTCTCCATCCCCAACCCTCACCTCCGCCCCCTCTTCTCGCATCAGCTCCCTCGTCTGCCCCCGACATATGCCGCGGCACGTACACGGCACTCGAAACACCCATGTATGTACTTCCCCATCCTCGCCACGGCCCGACCCCCCGTTCCCTTCGGTATGTATGTACAAGTGACAAGGCGGAGCGCGCCGAGCCCCCTATCCCTTTGCCATCGCCCCCAAAGGGGCTCAGATTGAAGGACTGCTGCTGCTGCTGCTGTCCCATCCCTGCTGCCAGAAGCGAGAGAGCATCTAGCTCCAACCGCTCAGCCACGGCACGGTAGAGGGCCCCATGACGCGCCCAGGATCTTGAAGGAGGAGAGGCCGAAGCGTTGGGACTCGTCCTTGCTTGCTGCAAGGTTGATGTGTACTGGGAATGGATGTGGCATATTGTTGGGGCAGCTTATGTCGGGAGAAGGAGTTGGGGATAGGAGACTAGCGGAAGTAGGACGGTTTCACTACAGGTACTCGGCAGGACTCCCAAAACGTCGTGCCCCATTATGCTCCCCTTATGCGGAGCATAATGGGGCACGACGTTTTGGGAGTCCTGCCGAGTATCAGGCAGCTCTATCTTGGGGGTGTATTTGGGTTCAAGGCGATCCGTGGCGAAAGCAACCTTTTGTTGGCTTCCCCTGAGTGAGGCGGACGTTGCTAGCATGGGTTGAGGTGGTGAGCGGTGAGTGATGCACGTCATGGTTCTTTCAAAGCTGCATCAACCGTTCCTCAATTATCATCTCAGTCATCTAATAAAGACAATTGCTCCGCCCCAAGTTCCATCGTAACGGTCCACTGCCTCTTTCAACCTCATCTCTCCAGCCTTTGCCGGCTCAGCTCGACGGCGACATGCGAAGTGGCACCGTCTATCCAATCGTTCATCATGACCACAAGCCGATCAAGGTCGCAGGCGCGCAAGACATTGTCCCTGCACCACGGCAGCGTCTTGGAATCGCACAGCCCCTTGGTCGCCAACAGACAGCTCGTGGTGACGCTCGACTCGAGAATCGAGTAGACCACGGCCTTGGTGATATTCGAGGGCGTCGCCTGGCACTGGATATTCACAAAAGCCTTGCCGCGCTGATTATCCGCTGTCAACATCCTCGGCAGCGCCTCGAGGATACTGTCGCCATTGAGCGTCGCGTTTCCCTCGTCCGTGTACGTCGACAGCGAGTCGACGCTGTCCAGCATGATCAGGCGCTTCCGCTCGCGGCGCAGCTGGCCGATGCTCAAGCGGCGCATGTCCTCCAGGTTCCCGGCCACGATGCCGCCGTCGGCCTGCTGCAGCGCCTCGTCGAGATAGCGGCGCTTCTCGTCGCGCGACGGCTTGGCGCACACGTCGTCGGGCACGCCGTCCCAGCGCAGCTGCACCACGACGATCTCGTCCGGGTGGGCGCGCAAAAAGGCGACGACGTCGCGCAAGAAGGCGTCGTACGCCATGCCCGGGATGGCGCTGTGCTGGAAGTATAGGCGGTCCGGCAGCGCGCCCGAGGGGATGAGGGCGCTGTGCAGGTGGGCCGGGCGGAACTCAAAGTAGCGCGCGCCGATGCGCAGGATGGCGTCCAGGCTGTCCTTTTGCGTGATGGCCAGGCCAAAGACGATGTTGGGCGCGATCAGCGCGATGGCGTCGGCCGAGAGCTTGTCGGCGAGCTTGCCCAGGATCCGGTTGTCGTTGATCAGCGTCGACACCACGGCCCCGCCGAGCCGCCCAAAGACGGCCTCGCAGCTCGCCATGCTGTTCATGCCCACGTCGTGCGCCGCCGGGAGGACGAGGCGCGTGAAGGGCTTGTTTTCCAGGTCGGAGCCCGGGGGCGCGACGTCGCGGATCCAGTTGGAGTAGTTGGGCGTTACCGTGACGTAGCACTGGTGGCGGTTTGGCAGCAGGTCATGGCCCTTGCCGGCCTCGTACAGGCCGTACGAGATGACGAGGTCGTCGCCATGGAAGATGGAGGGCGTGTTGGCGATGGACTCCATGGTGCCGCCGCTGGCGTTGCCCGTGATGGCATTGACATCGATCCATTGCTCTGTGATCTGGTGGCCGTGTCGGAACACCTTGAACGTGAACCTGCCCCTCTTGTCGAAGAAGCTTTGGATCGCCGACGTCTCCACCTCGAGGGCAATGTCCGAGAAGCGGTTCAGCTCGCTGATGGTGCGGCGCTGCCCGGGCACCGACAGCTCGATCGAGCACCCGGGCACCGCGATGTAGGTGAAAGTATGGACTCCTTTGCTGGGCATTTTGGCGACCTTGTCTCCTTGTCAAGTGCATTATGGGCCAATCGACAGCGACGTTTGCCGAGAAACGCAGCTCGAGGTGGCTTTCGGGGTGGCAGGGGCCCTTAAAGGCCGCTGCCGGTTTGCGGCAAGTCTGAAACCATCGGGGCCGGGGCTTGGCCGGCGCCAAATCCAGCCGCAGCGCGCTGAATTGGTGGAATTGGCGTGGCCTCGCCAATCGCTGGGCCTCGTTGTTGTGGCTGTGGAGAGCTGACGAGGCCAAACCGGTCCCGATGCTGCAAGCCAAGCACCCCCAACCATGCTGCGCGGATGGATCACGGTGGCAGTGACTCGCCCTGTCCCGTTGCTGTTTGTCGATCGTCTGATGATGGGAGGTATTTTGTAAAGTTTAACTTGCCGGCGATTGACTCGTGGCTGTGGAGCTGCGCCGTCTCAGGACAGTAACCTGGAAGACTCAGGGGAGCCAGGGGTAACTCCGAACTGCTTGTAGGAAACCTCGCTTCCAGCTTGGCTGATCCCAAGGGTCCAGTCCAAACAGATTGTTTTTGGTCTAATCGTCTACTCTTCTCGATTGTAAGCTCTGGGTTAGGGTTAGCCGTGTCTCCTATGTGTTCGAATGCTTACCAAGTACGAAGTAATCGTGAATACCTCCCGAATCAATAGCCCATGCGGGGGCGAATAGCCTCGTTGGGCACAGTCAGACACTAAAGTGAATGTACCGTGATGAAACGCGGGGGCTGCCCCCAGATCACTCGGGAGCTCGGGCTTGCTGCGTCTAATGATCCAATTACCTGATTTCTCACCATGCTTCGCCGCAGTCATGCTTTTGAAAATTTGGGGGCATCAGTGTCATTCGGTCTGGCCGTGCTCCAAATAGAGCCATTCAGACTTCGACAAGACAAGTGCGGAGATATTTCCTCTTTGATGGTTGTAGTTAAATCGTCCCCTTTCAAGTTTTGTCTCCGTCCTAGGCTTTGAGGATTCATCAACCAGCTGTCTCAAAGTACCAACATCGAAGCAGTTAGGAGTACCGTCAAAAACCTACGATGCCTAACGACCGAGCACAGGTAAAGTTGCTCCAAAGCATTTGTTTTGTGTTCAAGTTGTGGCGTCCATATGTTTCAGCTGAATGCACAAGTGTTCCACGACTAACAGACCTCGCAGCGGCCGACTCTCAACTTTGCGATCGGTGATATTTCAAGGGAGCCATACAGCATGATGGCATCCGGCAATGGGCAGGGAGAAGCAACGCACTTACCGCCATTATACCAACTGCCGCCACCACCCACTGGCTTCTTTGGAATGGACGACCTGCAAGATCCAACGCCAGGCTCTACACCATCTTATCCCGGGCAGCAGTATTACGGTCATCAGGGAACAGGCATAGTCACGGACAGAGACATTACCCGACATCCAAATCACATCAATCGGGAGCTCAGACAGCAGAGCCGCCCAATACATCACCGCCGCTCCTCAGTCACAGCCCGGAGGTGGCTGACCCGCATCAACGCCATAGAACCGCACAACAACATCAACCCGAGGGGCATTAACGCCACTGGGGACGGCCACCACTGCATCACCGCAAACAGCGAGCATGGTCGGACTCAACCCCCAGCACATTCGCTACTGCATCGCCGTGCTGCTAAACGCCGGGAGCGGGACCAGAAGAATGATGAGCTAGTTCAACGGGAGCTCATGCGCGGATTTCAGGTTCTTTGGCACCAAGGGAGGTGAGGGTGTTGCTGAGAAAGTGCCGTCATGGAGACCATGCCGTGGCTATTATCGAGAGGGACCCAGGCGGTGGGGGGGTTGGAGTGTATATATATACAATTGTGGTTTTTCTTTTTAGAATGTGACACAGGCCTTTAGACTCATACAATGCACCCCATACTCGTCCTAGCACCAGATACAACATGGCCAAGCTTGTCGAACCTGGCTCAACACGCCTCATCCCGCAACAGAGGGGTCCGCTCGCTCTCCTCGGAGCGCTCCTCAGGGCCGCCCTCCTCGCCCGATTCTCGCTGCTGCGGACACTCCCGTGAGCACCAGTATGCACATGCGGCGAAAATAGTCGCCGGATAAAACACCATGCTGTTTATTCACACGAGAGACACTTGTTAGCGACAGATCCTGCCTCGGGGGGGGGGGGGGGGGGGGGGGGGGGGGGGGGGGGGGGGCGTTGGAGCCACCACCCGGCTTACCAGGGAATGATGACGGAGGCGAGACACGCGTCCCACCTATGACGCCAGTCCCAATAGCCGCCGTGATAGTTCCGCCGGTAATTCCACTTCGCGTCGGCCCTGGGGTTTTGGGTGGGTTCTGGTGAGTATTCTGATACCTACCTAGGTATCTAACCACCCGAAGACGGGGAACCACAACATGCCCGCGAGCCGGCGCACGCAGGAGCGAGTCACTTACACCAACCCAATCCACATAGCCGTCGCCAATAGCGACTTGGCTAGCTCTAGCCAAAAGGTAAGCCGCTTACCCGCAGCCGGGAGCCACAACTCGGAGAGGGTGATCAAGATGATGTGGGCGGTTAGGCCGGCAGCGATGAGATCGGCCGCGAGCACGTAAAAGGTGTCGAGGCGCCAATCGTCGAGGTCGGCTTTGGCGGCAATGAGAAGCAGCACGAACGTCGGCACCGCAACCATGACCTGGAAGAGCCAGAAATGGACGAGGAAGACGCTGCCGACGGCTGATGTGGATGGCATGATTGCGTCCTCGCCTCTGGCCCTGGGTAGTGGGAACCCCCTGGTTGCACTGTCAAGACTGGTAATCCGATGGGTTCGGATCGAGACAAGGGGGGTTAGGGGGTGATATGTTCAGGAAGGTTGCCGCTGGCGTTTGTTTTGTCGTTGTTGTCCCATTCTTTGGTGCGGCAGTGCTGGCTGAGCCGCCTCAGCTGAAGTGAAGCTGGGCGGGGTCCCCACGAAGCTACCTAGGCGGGTTGGTTTGCGCGGCCCGGGAGTCCGCGAGGGCTTGGCTCGAATTCCAGGTTCTCCAACCCAGGGATGATTGAGATCAGACTGTGTACCTTAGTTACGGATAGGCAGGAGCTGGAAAAGCTTTAGGTCTGATGCTTAGAAACTAAGCCAGGGGCATCTAGACCAAATGTTGATCGGCCGAAGTGATCTACAAATCCGCCCTCTACAGCGCTCCCGCTCTGCTTCGTTCCAATGAAGTCAATCATGCGCAAGGGAGTTCTGCATTGATAATGGACCGCATCCCTTGGTCCGAGTGGCAAGGAGTTCCTGGCCGTTGAAGAAGGCGACAACAAGATGAAGTGGAGGGTGGGGTGACTGAAGACTTCATCCCCGGGGTAGGGAGGGGACGACTGCCTGCAGACGCTTCACAGGCGAGAAACGCAGAGCAAGGAGTGACAAGAGCAACAGGTAAAACGGAGTAGACCTGAGAAGAATAGAATATGAGATGGACATTAAGTATTTACCGCGCCTTGGGACCGAGCCTGGAAAGGGTGCCCGCAAGGTCTTCGTCCCGAAACAGACGGCCCAGCCAATACTTTGTCCAAGCAAAGCCGCGTGGATATAGCCAACATGAAGCAACCCAGACACACACAAAAGTAGAAACGTCAATCCCTATCAGGCGCCGGTATATTGTCGTATTGACACCATCAGTCGTGGAGAATGTAAAGAGACATAACCCCCATCTAACCAGAGAAGCCGACCTTGACCTCGATCACGGTCTTGCCGGCCGGAATGTTGAGTCCAATGCCGTCGAGCGCCTCCATGCCCTTGGTGTAGGCGTTGTCGCCCTTGCCGCCGGGAAGGATTGTGGAGTCGACACCAGCGTGCGACATGCGGCAGCCGGGAACGTCCATGTTATATGCCTGTGCGACAAGAGAAGAGCAGTCGGCGCCGGACCAGCCCTCGTTGCTCGTGTTGGCAAAGTCAAACTCGGCCCAGTTACCGGCGTATTGTCCGTGGGTGGTGCGCGGGACCTCATTTGGCGCAAAAGCGCAGACACCTTGGGTGTTGCTGTCCGCCGCAACGTACTTGGTCTCGCCGGGCTTGAGGGTGAAGATGAGCTGCTTCTGGCCGTCGACCTTGAACATGCCAGTGAGCTGGCCATCGGCGCCCATCTTGTTGGCGCAGATCACTTGGTAAGGCTCGGAGGCGACGTTGGTGTGCTTCAGGACGTATTGGTACTTGCCGGCGGCGCTGGCGGGGACTTCCATCATGTTAGAGTTCCAGGGGCAACCGCTCTTGGTGCCCGTGTTGCCCGTGTACATGATCTGGTCGTACGTCACACGCTTCGACTTGCTGGCGGCGCCGCCGCAGAAGGCCTTGAACTCGGTGGATTCGCTGGACTCGGTGCTCTGCGTGGGCTTCGGGGACGCCGCCGCCGCAATGGCAACGCTCGGCACCGGCTCCGGGGCCGGGGCCGGGGCGGCCTTGGGAATCGGCTTGTTGTGGACGTTCTTCACGTACACGGGCGCACCATCGCGCTTAGCGTGGACGCTGCGGTGGAGGTGGGCGTGTCCAGATGGGTGTGCGGCTGCGCCGAGCACGCCGGCGAGCAGAACGAAGTGGGTGAGCTGCATCCTTGAGGCTGTGTTTTTGTCTATTTTGGATTCGTGGTTTCGTCGTCGATGTTCGTAAAGTTGACTCAGAAGGTCAGACACCACCAAATGGTTGGCTCAGGCGAAACGGGGGATGATTTTGTGTCGCTAATTTTGTTGCGATAATTCTTGCAATCGGTGCTTGCGATCGCTTGGGGTAGAGAGAGAGATGTCGCGTCGTGGTTGTGTTAAAGGAGTGAACTGAGATGCAAGATCTCGAAAAGAGCGGATGTGATCGCGAAATGCGCCGTTTGTTGAAGATCGCAAGAGGAAAGGAGAGAACCGGTGAGGAGATAAAGAAAAAGCGCTGCCCAGGTGCCGCTCGTTTCTCCTGGGCAGGGGGCGGTAAAATGAGCCGAGAGTTGATCCTAAATAATCCCGGTCAACCGCCCTGTTAGCCCAGACCGTCCAGGCCCCTGATGATGACCCAGATCGCGCTTCCCCCGACCTCGTATTCCGACTGGTCGCTCAGGCCCACACTAAACAGGCTCATGCAGGTCCCCGACCATTTTCATTGGCCGCCAGCCCACCATCTCTGGCTCTCTGGCCACGCTCCTGCCAGCAAAGCCCGTCGCCAATCGTGCCCTGATCCAACTTGGATGTTGTGTTGCCATTGTGTTGGCGCCGTTGGGCTCTGCAGGGTTTCCACCTTCATTTGTCAATGGACGTCCAACAGAGGCAAAATACAGCATATTCGTTTTGCAGTAATCAATGCACAGGGTATAGGGGACGACGTGCGGTCGAGACTCGAGGGAAAACCGGATTTGCTTGGATTCCCTGCTGTGTGGATCTTCCCGAGGGTAGTTCCGTCACCTAACATTTTCACTGCCATGATCCCATGCAAAGTTGTTAGGTGCCTTGGGTTTTCAGGTCCATTTGATTGCAGAGTCGCGCTCCCAGGCTCGGCATCTGGTCCCCCGGCCCATGTTTTTGTTGTTTCATCAAACGCGCACAAGGCCAGTCTCGGTGCTTCCGTTGTGTTTTACACACTGGCCATGAGTGAACAGCCTGGCCAGCATTTCCAACCAACTCGGTCCGATGTTGTTTTCGTCTGATCATTGTGGCGGGCACCAGCCGATCCCATGGAAACATCCATGTGGGCCGAACGAAGAGTCGAGGCCCTGGGCCGAACTCAACGGCCAGGAATTTTGCGAGCTCTGAAACTTTGACCCATCTAGGAAGCCAGAGGCTTGAGGTTGTGGAGGTTCATCGCAACATGTTCGCAACCCAGCCTGCTGTTTGAGTTGTATTTTGTGCATTCTCTTTCCAAGTTGGATGTTGGACCCACAGCCCGAGGCACAGAAGTCAAGGTGCCGACATCGTTGCGTCGCGCATGGCCCAAGCTCCATGCCCCGCGATCGGTTTTTTCCCAATCAAATTTTGGCGATTGATCTGGACATGGAAGGATTTGGTTAGAAAAACGATTCAAGACGCGCAGTACCTACTAGTAGATCAAAGAGAGCCCATTGTTCTTTCGCGGTTGGCGATTCCAGATCGGCCGCTAGCATTGTGATCGGACTTGAAAGAGCGACCAAACCCGTTCCATTTCTCCGCGGCTTGGCCCAACTTCGAAGCAGATCCCAAACTCACCAGCCGTCCCAGCCGACCCAACCAACAACCCAGACTCCGACCCAAGAGAACAAAGCTTGAATCGACCACGAAAACATAGCATCGACCAACCGCGGCCGACCCGACCGACCATCCCGCAATGCCGCTCGACACATCAACCTACAGCCTCGCGCTGCTCCGCGTCGACGGGCGGAGATGGAACGAACTGCGTCGCGTCCACGCCCAAATCCGCACGCAAGCCGCGGCCGACGGCTCCAGCTACCTCGAGATGGGCCATACCAAAGTCATGTGCGTGGTGACCGGGCCCAGCGAGCCGGGCCCGCGCCGCGGCGGGACCGGGGGTGGCGGAGCCGGAGGGGCTGGCGGCGGCAGCGGCGCGGGGGGCAAGGCCGAGGTGGTGGTGAGCATCGTGATTGCAGGATTCAGCTCCGTGGACCGCAAACGGCACGGGAAAGGCGACAAGTAAGTGCTACACCACCATGTCATGCTGGGGTTGGTTGGGACGGCGGCGATCGATAAAACTAACCAGGCCGCATTCAAAACAGACGCACGCTAGAGTTGCAATCAACAGTCGCCAACGCGTTGGCCGCAAGCCTCCACACGCACCTCTTCCCGCACAGCCAGATCAACATCTCGCTGCACGTCCTCTCACAAGACGGCTCGCTCCTCGCGTCCCTCATCAACGCGGCCACGCTGGCGTGTGTCGACGCGGGTATCCCCATGACCGACTACGTTGCCGCGTGCACTGCCGGGTCCACGTCGACGTACGCGGCCGGCGACGAGGGGGCAGACCCCTTGCTCGACCTGAACCACCAGGAGGAGCAGGAACTGCCGGGCCTGACGGTGGCAACGCTGGGGGAGAGCGACCGCGTGGCAGTGCTGGTGTGCGAGAGCAGGGTTCAGGTGAGCCGGCTAGAGGGCATGCTAGCGGTGGGAGTTGATGGGTGCAAGCAAATGCGCGAGATTTTGGACCGGGTCGTCCGGGACAAGGGGCAGCGCATGATACAGGAGGGCACGGTGGAGAAGGGAACCGGGTTGAATGATATGGACGTGGACTAATAATGCCAGCATTGGGCGGTGGTCTGGTTTACAATAATACTTGGCGAACCACTGAGGTGAGAACTACCCATTCTTCATTACAGTCAGCCTCGAATCGCTACCTCTTCATGGCAACCTGCCTTTTGTGTTTTTGCTTTGGATCATGTAACAATCTTGACCACGCGCACTGAATGACACCGCTAACAAACAATACCAGTACACGACAAAAGATCAGAGCTCATCGTGCGCGGTCTCAGGCTCCCCAGTGGGGTCGGCAGCCTGGGTTGACGTGGACTCGGTGGAGTCGCTCGCTGCCCTGCCGCTCGCCTCGGGAGTGACGGAGGTGGCCTCCTCGCTCTTCCCGGCCTCGGTGGCATCGGGAGTGGCGTCTGACGTCGCCTCTGGCGCGGCCGCTGACGTAGCCTCCTCGACCGAAATGGCAACAACGCCCTCGGGCAACTTCTTCTTTGCCCCCTCGCCCATCCGAATCGCGTCGATCCAGCTCTCGACGCTCTCCTGTCCAAAATCGGCCGCTTGGTAGTGCCTCCACCAGCCACGGCGGGCATTGATGGCGATGATCTCAATGTCACCGCCCAGGTCGAGGGCTTTCAGAAGGGTGGTGGCGCCCTCATTGCTTTTGGGGACCTCGTAGAAGGGGAACAGATGGCGCTTGCTCTGGGCGAGCTTGAAAGCCAGCTGCGAGAGGCTGGCGAGCGCCTTCTTGGCCGTCTCGTCCTCGCTCGAGGGGACAAAGGCCAGCACGCAGGTGTGAGACTTCTTGGTCAGGCACTCCTTGATAAGCTTCTCGGGCGAGTTGATGCTGGGAATCGGCAGCGCAGTCTCTACAATGACCGGGGCTTCCTGCGTCGCGGTCTCCGTTTCGGACTCAGTTGTGGCGGACGATGTTTTGGAAGAAGTGGTCTTGGACTTGGCTTCGGACGCAGAGGACTTATCAGATGCTTTGCCGGTCTTCTTCTCCTTGTCCTTCTTGCCCTTGCCCTTGCCGTTGCCGTTGCCCTTGCCATTAGGCGGCGAGTCAGGGTTCGGTTGACCGGCTTGCGAAAGAAATTTAACCATGGCATCCTTCTTTAGTTCCCCGTCGTAGGTGACAGCAGGGGCATCGCCGCCTGGGAGAAGCACCAGGGTCGGAAATTTCTCGATGCCGAAGGTCTCGACCGCCTTGGCCTCCTTGTTCCGCGCTTGGCCAATAGTGATCACATCCGCAAAATCGATGGCGATGCTCTTCAGGAGTGCCGATGTGGTGCCCTTCTCCGTGAACAGGATCGCCTTGGGCGTCTCGCTCTTGTCACCCAGGAACTTATCCAGCGACTTGTCCTCGACTTTGACTACATAGTTGTTCATCTGCTGCACAACGGCGTCGACCATGGCGCTCGCGGTCCGTTGGCCTTGGTAGTCCTGGACCATCGGCTTGCCTCCGCCCTTCTTTGGCCGGACGATCTTCAGAGTTGGGAAGCCCTGGACGCCCAGCGACCCGCAGAGGGGCTTGTTCGCGTCATCGTCGCAGTTAACGGCGGCCACCTTGGCCAAGCCCTCGAGGTTCTTGGCTGCCTTCTCGTAGGCCGGCTTGAGGTTCTGGCAATGACCGCACCAGGGGGCGTAGAACTCGACAATCTGCGAACCAGGAAATCAGCGTGTGAGTTGACAGAACGATATGACGACTCCGGCTTACAGAAGTGTAATTGCTTTTGGCAATCAGCCGATCGTAGTCCTTCGCATCCACCTGCAACACAGGGGACTTCTTAGTGTAGATCGCTGCCTGAGCCCCTGGGAGCGCAGACAGCAGGGCAACTGCCACAGCGCAGAGTGTGGGGTGATGCATGATGTGTGCTCTTAATAAAGCAGCACGAGGATGGACGATGCTTGGGCTGTGTGGACGTGGGATGTTCACAAGGAATTGACAGAGCAAGAGTGGCAGGAAAGGATGCTAATTCATCGAATTGGGGTGTGGTCGCCTCTCAGGCACACATCAAGAGTTTAATAGCCTTGTGGTCCGGGTAAGGAAGGATGATGGATGGGTCAGAGAAAATTCCAGCCTGGCATCTTGCCATGTTCGGCAAAAGAACACATTTCCCAAAGAGCTGCCCTTGCTGCTGAAGCCGGTGCCACTTGCGAGATCGAGAACCAGCCAGAACGAGGGAGCTCGGCCCGCCAAGCAGTCGAAGCTCCCTGCCCCTCTTAGCCGTTTGTGGGGTCCAGGACTCCAGCCGAGCCAGGCCCACCAGGCTTCGCTCGGTGGGGGAGGTTCAGCCTGGAAGATGACGCCAGCCGCGCAACCATGAACGCCCTCTGCGATTCGACCTCCTGACGCGGCTTCCAAGGCAGCAAATCTTGGTTCTTACTACTCGCGTTTAACTTTGTTCGAATTCCTCGCCCCCCCGGCTCCATCCGTCTCTCGCCATGGCCGACACAGTCCCCCCTGCGCTGAGGCAGGCCGATGCCAACATCTGGAAATGCGCCACCAAGGCTAGCCAGCTCCAGACGGTGAAGCCTATCATGGCCTATTGGTGTGGGTGATGCGCAGAGACCACGAAGTGAATGATTATAGGGACTGATAGCCATAGGCGAATACTGGGCTGTCAACCAAATCCTGGCGAAGCAGCTACACACAACCGACGAGGGCATCCTGCGCTACACAACCAATTTGATGGACAAGCTGGAACAGGTTCGAATGCATTTGCAGCAACCTGCCGTGCCGTAGGGGCTAACCGACCCCGGGTAGACAAAAACAGAGTACGCGAGCGAAGACGCCGTTACGGACGATGCGGCCGGGCAGGCATACGTCGAGCAATTCGCCCAGGACACACTCGACCGAGCGGAACGAGTGGTGAAGGCCAACCGAGTGACACAGTATGTTTTATGGAACATGGCCATGCTAGCTCGCGCTGACAGGACGCCAGGCAAACAGCAACCACCTTTGACGCAGCCGCCACCTTCTTCCACGTCGCGAATGTCTGGGGCCCGGTGGATCAGGAGACACAACAAAAGATCAAGTACGCAAAGTGGAACGCGGCGCGGATCGTCAAGGCGATCAAGGAGGGCAACGATCCCAACGAATCGAATCCGAAGCACGAAGAGCCACCGCAGCCGGAGCTGGATCCGAATGACCCCGCGGTTCAGAGCTTGGGCGGCGCTCTCTCGAACACAGGACCGAGACCAGCAACGGTGGAAGAGGTCCCAGACCACGAGCTCCTCAAGGATGCCGCGGGCGTGTCATTACCTCACACCCCCGTGTCGGCCGGCCCATCACCAGTCTCCGACGGCGGGCTGCAGCTCCCAGCAGTCCCCACTGACTTCGGCCAGCCAGCACAGTCCAGCTACTTTGGACCAGAGGCAACCATTACTCCACCACCACAGCATCCGGGCCACTTCCAAGCTCCCCCCGACCTTCCGGAACCACCTACCGGGTGGACACCATCTCAGCAGAGGCCGGCGACGGGTGCTCCTACTCCGACAACATGGTCACAACCCTCGGTGAGCCCGCCCCCCGGTGCCGGCTTTTATCACCAGCCTTCGGCTCCGACAACAATACCACCCACGTTTGCCACGACTACACCGCCCGTTAATCCGCCAACTGACCCCTATCGCATGCACGTGGCCCCCACAGCGAATGTGCCAAGGCCGGCGGCTCCTCTAGCGGCTCCGCCTGTTACTTATGCGCCGGTTCAATCTGGAGGCCCCGTGGTTGATGAAGCAGCGATAGTCGGGGCACAAAAACATGCCAAATGGGCCATTTCGGCCCTCAACTTTGAGGACGTGTCCACGGCGGCAAGGGAGTTGCGCAAAGCGTTGGAGTTACTTGGTGCGACGTAGGCGAAGGGCCGGTGATACGAGCTACGTAATAATGGTTGTGTCTTGAAATGCCAGCGTGTGGATTTAGAAGCACTAAATCTTGACATATGCGTTGTCCCAGGAGACACATTTCTGAGAACTTGTTGCGCCCGAAGCGAATCTCCGTTCTGCTGGCAGCCTCAAGCAACAAAACTTTGCCCGGCACTGCCTCACTGCATCTGACGTAGCAGTCGCAATGGTCTGCTATGACACGACAGGCCCAGCAAGGCTTGCAGTTGCCAATCTTGTGCCGTTTTAGGGAGCAAAGGTTTCCACTCCTCCAGTGTTACCACGTTGCAGAGGCCCGACACGGCGGTTCGGACCGAATTACCTGGCCGGCGTGTCTGCACGCATCACCTGTCGTGTATTATGCAAAGGACCGAATCAGAACCTGCTCCGGGGCATACTGGGGAGCTGATGCGCCTTGGCGAGGATATGCCCCTTAGGATGAGGCTGGTGTTCATGCAAGCTTGTGGATATTGCATTCTAGTTCATTGGCCTAGGCTTCTTGGTCAGCCGCACGGTGTTCCCCAGCATCCGGAGGGGCGTAGGTGTAGCCCGAGGGGGGTCGCGGGTGTATCGATCGGACAGCACAGTCCTACTGCCTTGAATTCTCATATAATGTTGGGCCTGTCCGTTCTCGGCGGTGTCGGTAATTTGAAGCGAGAGAAGGGTTGAGAAGTAGACGGGGACAGGCCAGAGTCCAGTAAATTTTCATACTCTGTTACGACGAACAGCATTTTCCAGCGGCCTTTTCCCCTTCTATTCCACCATATCCAGGTTGCCGACAAGGCAAGCGTGTGAGTTGAGAGCCAATTCAGCAATTTTGGGGTTCCAGTCAGTGTTAATCCTATTTAGTTGTGTATCAACAAACCCAGTTTCAGCAGCCGAACTCGAGATGGACAGCGAACAGGGCAACTACTCCTTCGAAAACTCCCCTTCATCATGTCCGTCAGATGTTCTCAGAAGCGACTGGAGGACACGCGTCTACACTCCGCTACCGGTTCCATCTTCAGGAGGGGATAGCGAAAGGCGGGACGAGTCCTTTCCGGAGAAACAATGAGCACTTTGGTGGACTGAAGGATTGCCAGAAGAACCCTAACTATACACATATGAATTGTTAGTGAATTTCTTAGTGAACCATAGGGTTCTGAGTAAGGTATCACAGCTTGGGCGTTAAGAAATTGGTTCGTTACCAAAAGAGAATCCCACCACTTCCAGGTTGATGTTGTTATTTTGTGTTTGGTGTTGGTTTGTCTTGTGTCCTAGCTCAGCTTTGAGCAGTTGAAAGCCGGGCCCAAGCTGGTGCGTAACTCAAAAAGACCATTTCATCCCTCTGTCTTCAGGATGGCCTCCCCAAGAGCTCGGACCGTCAATGATGGTCGAAGTAAACAGAAGCCGAGTACTTGCCCGTGGGGGAGTCACAGTGTCGAGTTGTCAAGGTGGCGTGCGCACAACTTGTTGTTCAGAAACAGCTGCAAAATTCTCACTTGCACTGGGTTTCTTTCTTTTCGCATCGCGTAGAATTCCGCCCTGCAAACACCCTCACCCAGCACTTGAAGTAAACCCATCTTCAAGTTGCCGCGCATCGACCTTCGATTTCCGCACCCTTCATCAACACCCAAACAACACCATCATCGACAGTTTTCTGCTGAAGACCTGCGCGATGATGTCGCCGCTTGTCTCGGCGACCGGGGTCGCGATGCTCCTGCTTCTCGGCGGAGCTGGCGGCCACATGGTCATGAACAACCCAACCCCGTACAACCTGAACATCGAGCCGCTGCTACAGGTTGACCCCATCAGTGGTGGTCTTTATCCGTTCCCTTGCCACAACCAGTTCGGCTTCACCACTCGCACTCCGGTCGAGGCTGGCGGCGCGACGCTCGTCAACTTCACTGGCGGTGGTCAGCACGGTGGAGGTTCGTGCCAGTTCAGCATCACCTATGATGAGCCTGTCGATGGCGGCGACTGGAACAAGTCGGCCAGTTTCAAGACCATCTACAGCATCATCGGCGGGTGCCCGGCCGTGTTCACCGACGAAATTCGCAATCTCGCACCCGCGGCCATGGACCAGAACAAGCGCCAGGATGGCAAGCACTGTGGTAACGACTCTGGCATCGACTGCATTCGCCAGTTCATGATTCCGGTCCCCAAGTTGTGCGTAATAATCACAAGTTTCACTTCCCCAGATTGAAATGAACCAACGCTGACCGACGGACTTGGCTGAACAGCCTCAAGAACGGCCCTGCAACCTTTGCCTGGACCTGGTTCAACAAGGTGGGAAACAGGGAGATGTACATGTGCGTTTTCTTTTTTCTGGGTCGTTGGATTCTTTCCCTAACCATGCTGCTCTGTAGGAACTGCGCTCCCATCAATATCACGGGTGGCACAGGCGATGCGAAGCAGATCGAAAGCCTGCCCGACATCTTCATCGCGAACTACCCGAACGACCCCGAAGTTCCCAACTGCATCACTGGCACACGCGCCGACAAGGTTGTTGTCAACTTCCCCAACCCTGGCAAGTACGGTCGTGTGCTCGAGGACCCAGTTGAGCCCGTGAATAAGCCCTCCGGCTACTGCAGTCAAATCCCTCCTGCTCTCTCGATCCCGACCTTTGAATCGGATTCCCAAGCCACTGGATCAGATGGCGGCAACACCAGATCGACTTCTATTGCCTTGACCGTCATCCCCATCAGTCAAGAGAACAATCCCACCGCTAGAGCCAGTCCGGCGGAGGAGAGCACCACAAGCACGGCCGTGGTTATGCCCACCACCAATATCCCCACCTCGGAGACTCAGAGCGACGGGGCCAGCAGCTCCGTGTCCCGGTTGAGCACGACACCGCCTTCAATGAGCCTCCCGACCACCCTGACGACCACCATCTACGAGTCTTCGTCCACGGACCTCACTCCTCCCATGGATCCGCATCCTGTGGCCGGCAAGCCCAACAACAAGGCCGTCGCCTGCCCTACCAACGGCGAGCTCGTCTGCCTTGACGATGGCGTGTTTGGCCTGTGCAACTGGGGCTGGGCCATCCCGCAACGGGTGGCTGCCGGCACCAAGTGCATGGAGGGCAAGATTGTCAAGCGGAATGGTGGTGGTGGCGGGAACTACGGCTATGACTCGCCGGACAGGAAGGTGGTGTATGTGAAGGAGGACGAGAACGGTGTCCTCTGGGTTCCGATGGATGATCACCCGCTTGAGCAACAGTGAAGCAGCCGGGCATGGTTCAGCAGTGTGCATAGTTACACAAAGGTGGTGACGTAGCAACCAGCCTGTCATAGTTGCCATAGTCGTACATAAAGCACTTGAGCTTTTGAGGACATATGCATTGATCAAACTCGCCACATCTGGTTCAACAGAACTTGTGATTTTTAGGAACAGTAATCCTGACTTTCAAGGTGCTTTCAAAGGGACGTATCAACACACAAACTAGGAATTAATTACATATTCAGTATAGAGCTTGCTATTCTAGCCGCCCAATTTGGTAGGGTAGCGCCGCTATTTTCGGGCGTCTCGACAGTGCGGGACTCTCAAAGAGCGGGGAAAGTTGAAACCTAATTGCTTTCCCCTTCTTCATCAACCACGCCTCAACCACGCCTCAACTTTTTTTTGTCCAAGTTGTAGTCTCGTCAACACCAATTGGCAACATCCCAATCTGAATCCGCACAGAGACAAGCAGACAAGTCACAAACACTATCCTGATCTGACCACGTACGGTCTGCCCACCCGACCATCTTTCTTCATGTCGACACACAACAAACAAAACGAGCAGAACAGAACTATCCTTGGCTCTCACGCTCCCCCCGGACCAGCCATCTTCCCGCCTCGTAACCCCCTGGCCGGGCAGACCACGGCTCTCATCCCGCTGCAGCCCGCCCACGCCCCGGCCCTGTACCGGCACCTGGGCGGCGAAGAAAATCTATGGCGCTGGACATACATGCCATCTGAGGGGTATCCCACCTTCCCCGCCTTCGAGGCCGCCGTCGCCGCCTGGAGCGAGTCCCGGGACCCAGCCTACTACGTCGTGCTATCAGGGCCGGCGGCGCCCAATTCCCCCTCAACAACAACAGAGGTAGAGGCAGAGGCAAGGGCAGAGACAGAGGCAAGGGCAGAGACAGAGGCAAAGGCAGAGGCAGCAGGCCTCGTGGCGTACATGGCTGTCGCGCCCGCGTTTCGTCGGCTCGAGATCGGCCACGTCATTCTCGGCGGGCCGCTGACGCGCTCGAGGCAGGCGACCGAGGCGTTTTACCTCTTGCTGCGGCACGCGTTTGACGAGCTCGGCTATACGCGCGTCGAGTGGAAGACGAACAGGCTCAACGAGGCGAGTAGGCGTGCGGCGCGCCGGCTGGGCTTCTTGAGTGAGGGCGTTTTTAGGTATGTGTGTGCATCATGCATGGGGCTTGACGGCTGCTGGCGCTCTAAACTACCTAGTTATCCAAGTTTGCAACGCTGACCATGTGTGATGGTTGGCAGGAAGCACATGATCGTCAAGGGAATGTTTAGAGACACGGCCTGGTTTGGCATGACGGATGATGAATGGCCTACTGTCAAGCGTGGGCTTCGGACCTGGCTTGATGATTCCAACTTTGACGAGGATGGGAGGCAGAGGAGGGCGCTCGGGAGCTGTAGGGATCATGTTCTGGATCGTCAACAACACGATGTGGCTCCCCGCCCGGCCCGCGGCGCGGATGGCGTAGTCTAAGCCTCCACAGGCAACGGCCCCGAGCTTGGGAAGTTCGTCGTCTCTGATAGCCGGGTTTGCCTTTGCGCAATTGCTGGTTGGATAGTGGCAGGGAGGGAGAGAGAGCTGTTACGTAAAGCGACTTGCGTTGCCTTTCACCAAGGCAGCGTAACTGCAGTACTCTACCCGTCGAGTCTACCGGTGAGATTGAGAGCACGATACATTGGATTGGGTGGGGGCACAGGTGATCGGCGAGAAGGAGGGGCGAGCTGGAGCTGAGCTGTCGGCACATCACCTTTGTCTGCAGGGTTCGTTCGCAGTGACGCACCGTAGATCTCTCGACCTTGGCTTGGGGCTGAATTCCGAACAGGGACGGCATCCCGGCCTTCAAATCGCGCCAACCACCGATCCTGCAGACCTCTGGCCCTGAAGCCAATGACGGGCCCGCCAGTCAGGTTGACAGGGGGTCTCATATGCCCGCGGCAGAGATCAACGACCTCCCCGGCAGGTTTTACCCTCGACTCCGACGACGTGGGCAAACAGGTATGTACGTACTGGAAGATCATCCCTTTCAGGTATGTTCTCGGGACGGCTCTGACCATTTTGGCCAGCTTAGCGCCAGGCACGGCAACACGATCGACGCCCTCGCCCGATGGAGGTCTTGGATCGAAAACTTTTCCCTGGGAGGCTGATAGTGAGTGGGGGGTGGTGCGAAAGAGACCGTCCATGTGCTGGACTGCCCGGATTGTATCACGGATTCGTGATCAGTCAGGCACAGTCAAGTCAAGTCGGCGCCTACAAATCATCTTTGTATCCCTTCGTCATTCCTTCTCGGAAGACGAGAAGCAGCGAAAGGTTCGCTCATCGATAGTCGGGAGGCAATCTCAACCCCCCCCCCTTTTCCTCCCTCCCAACCTAACCTCGGTCCTCTTCCCGTCACCATGTCCGAGTCTAGTTCGCCGCCATGCCCGCACCTCCCCAAGGCCGCCTCCGTGTTCATGGCATCCCTCGCCACGCCCGAGACGACGCCCCTGCTGGCTGCCGAGCCGCAAGCGGAGAGACGCGAGGTCGTCGACGGCAAGACCAAGGAGGACGTGTCGCGCCCCCCCGGGGGCGGCTGCACCTTTGAGCCCGGCGATCTGAGCAACCCGCTAGAGTGGTCGCCGGCATTCAAGCAGGGAATCGTGGCGTTGCTGGCAGCTTTGGGGTTCATGGTGTACGTTGCGCTGCGCCCAGTTTGCCAAATCGAAGCT
Organism: Chaetomidium leptoderma; assembly: GCA_033296705.1. NCBI lineage: Eukaryota > Fungi > Ascomycota > Sordariomycetes > Sordariales > Chaetomiaceae > Chaetomidium > Chaetomidium leptoderma. Next base: position 10,692 of record MU857112.1, on the reverse strand, counting down.
GACATTTTTGCGTACTCAAGCACCTTCACCTGCATGTCCGTCGTCCCCGTAGCGAACAAGATCGCGGCCGACCTCGACGGCGCCCACTCCAGCGCTGACACCTTCTCCTCGGTCCTCCCCGTCACCATCTGGGAAGTGGGCGAAGCCGTCGGCCCGCTCCTGATCGCCCCCCTCTCCGAGATGTACGGTCGCTCCCCGGTCATGAACGCCGCAAACGTGCTCTTCATCACCAGCACCGCCCTCGCCGCCCTCTCGCCGAGCATGGCCGTCTTTGTCGCATCGCGCGCCCTCACGGGCATGGCGGTCGCGTCGAACGTCCTCGGGCCGGCCATCATCGGCGACATTTTCGCGCCCGAGCACCGCGGCACGGCGCTAAGCCTCGTCGGCATCCTCCCGCTGCTCGGTGGCACGGTGGGGCCCGTCGTCAGCGGCGCGGTCGCGCAGAGCTGGGGCTGGCGGGCGGTGCTCCGCGTGTGCGTCGTGTTGGCGGCGGTGTGTGCGGCTGTCTTCTTTGCCTACTTTCGGGAGACGTACGGTCCGGTCATCCTTCGTCGGGTTGGACGACGAACCGAGGCGAAGCTCGGCGCGACGAAGAAACACGGCGGCGGCGACGGCGGCGGCTACGGAACCGTTCCTACTGCTACTGCTACTGCTACCAAAGACCACGCGGACCATGAAGGCGGCGCGGTCGGTGATACACAATCCGTCGGCATGTTGGCTTCCATCGCGCGGCCCGCCAGCGTGCTGTTCGGCTCGAGTGTGATTGCCTGTCTGGCGCTCTTCGGGTCCTCCGTCTTTGCGCACTTCTACATCCTGGCCACGACGCTGCCCGGCATCCTGCAAGAGCGGTACGGGCTGTCACCTGCCGCGACGGGGTCGGCGTTCTTGTCCAACGGAGTCGGCTCCGCTATCGCCATCCTCCTCTGCAAGGTGTGGCTGGACAAGATCTACGTCAAGCTTCGCTCCGCCAACGACGGCGTTGGCCTGCCCGAGCACCGCCTTCCGATGGCCGTCGCGGGTGCGTTCCTGCTGCCGGTGGCGCTGCTCATGTACGGCTGGTGTGCCCAGCTCACCCTCCCCTTGCCTTTCCTACTTGCTACCGTGGTCCTGATCCGCATATGCATTGTCACGGTTCACGTACCGCTCATGGTGTACGTGGTGGATGCCTGTGGTATCTACTCTGCCTCGGCTTTTACGGGTGTCACTGTGGTCCGATGCTTGGCCGGAGCTTTCCTGCCTCTGGGGACGGCGCAGCTGATCCAGGATGTCGGGTACGGCTGGGGGTTTACCGTGCTGAGCGTCCTGAGTCTGGTTTTTGCCATTGTTCCTCTGCTGTTGTTGAGGTATGGATCACGGTGGAGGCAATCCTCTCGATACACGCAGGGTTGAAGAGGGAGAAGTATTAGGGGGCCTCTAGGGTGCTTGATGTATTAGCAAAAGCGTTGGTGCGAGTACGGCATCAAAAAGGGGTCTCTCGGTCTCGGGATGAGCGGAACGAGAGAATTTAGGAGGGCTAAACTCACACCGCGATGGGTAGGAAGTGACACACGGTGAATGTTTTCTTGGCAAGTTGTTTGAGCTATGATGACGTGATCAGTACCAGGTAAGTTCTCAAGACGATGTTGGCGGTAATGGCGCTTCGCCGTCCTTGCTGACCCACGACATACCCCCCTCAGCCCCTCTACACAATCCCCAGAATGAAGTTAGTCGCAGATTTTTGGCGACCTGTCCTGAGACATGCATGCGTCCTACAGGGATCGGCGACCAGGGGGTGCCAGCGCATCCCGTACATACATGTACATGTACATACCAGTGCCAAGTACTAATCCCGGATGAAGGGAATGGATTGGACGGGAATGATAACACGGCCAGACATATACCGCCCATCAAGGGGTGGCTTTTCTTTTTGAAAAATACTTGCCCACTATCTATCTGCTTAATTCCAAAGCGTTGAAGACTTGAAGACTTGAAGCCACCAACAACCACGGCCACAATGCCCGCAGCAAAGACCCCCCAGGCGGAGGCCGTCGCGCCCCTCGCAACGATTGACGTGGAGAAGCTCTTGCTCAGAGACCCCCAGACTGCAGAAGAGCTCCTCCATGCAGCCGAATCCCCAGGCTTCTTTTATGCAGACCTTCGTGGGCCGAGCTTCAAAGACATGCTTCCAGATATTGAGGCATTGCTTGCCTTGAGCCACAGTTACTTCGAGCAGTCCCAGAACGCCAAGGGCCCTCACTTTCGCACTGGCATTGACCGAGGGTATGATCTCCCCTTCCTTGACATGTCTTGGGTGTGAGCGGTTATAGTGACTTGCAAACATTAGGTACAAACCCGGCAAGGGCCACGAGTCTTTTGAGGTATGGGCAAGCTGATTGCAGTATGCCTGAATAACCAACTAACAAACCCTCGCAGTTCGCGACGACCGAGTTGCAAGAGAAGGCCCTTGTCTTTCCTGGCATGCTGGGTGCTCACGAAGCCGTGCTCGCCCGCTTCACGGAGCAATGCGACAAGGCCACCAAGACGCTCCTCCGGAGTCTCCTATCCAGCATCGGCAAGCCAGAGCTAGAGGCCACCATGCTCGCCAACCCAGGCGACTCGGGCCTCAAGTTCATCTCGGCCCCGACGAGCGCCCGCCGTGAGGACGCCCCGAACACCACCCACACGGACAGTGGAATCCTCACGTTCCTGTGGTGCCCGCAGCTGTCGAGCCAGATCCGGGATCCCCACACGAGGGAATGGGCCTGGGTCGAGCCGAAGGAGGGGTGCGCGATTGTCAATGTGGCAGATGCTCTGCAGGGACTGACGGGGGGGCAGCTCCATTCGTGCGTGCATAGGGTCTTGCAGCCGGGCGATGGTGTTGAGGAGAGGCACTTCCTGAGTTATTATCTTCGGCCGAGCAACGCTTGAGTTGTTGGTTGGCTGTCCGTCCAGGTCATCATGTTGTTGTTACAATCGATAAATTCCCAATAAATAATCATTAGGAATGCAAATGCGATGAACTTCCCAAACATGAAGCCATACATACATGAACAGCTGCTTTTACAACCTCATATCGACCACATCCACCATGTCGTAGCCCAGCTGCTCCGCGAGACGCCACTCACTGCTCGCTGCATGCTCCTCTCTCACCGGTCCAATTATGCCGTTGAGCTCCCTGGAAAGGACACGCCTCAGGTCCTCCGTATCGACTACCCCCTTGGCAACGTCTTCCTTTAGGCCGTCATAGTCACGGTACTGCTTCGCTACACCGCTCACCAGACGGATCTCAATAGACGGTTTCGTGGACCTCAACCTACGGAATGGGAACACGATGTGCTCAAACATGGCCATGATGCCGTTGTTGGTCGTATCGTTTCCGACTGGGAGATTGGCGCCGGCAATCTTTTCTTGGACTGTGTCACTCGAGTCGGAGAACATGATCTTGGTGTCGGCCGGTGCCGAGGACGACATCTTGGCGGATTTGAGACCAGGGATCATGGCTGCCATGAGGTGCGAGGCGGGTTCGTAGCCGATCCGAGGGAGACAGTTTCTGGTATACTCGAATACCCCGCGCTGTATACATTAGTATAAACAATGGCAAGTGATGGGGGGTAGTAGGTACTGACCTGGTCGAGACCACCCAGCTGAAAGTCGCAGCCCAGGTAAACCTCGGCCAAGGCTTGACGAATCGGGCACAGCAACGGGCTCAGCATGGCCGTGTCACGGATCTCGGGCCCTACGACCCTGATCTCGTCCTGCCGAGTGACGGCGCACATGCGCATGAGGTCCCTTTGGTATGGGTCAGAGCACGAAAGGGTCGATTCCGTCACGATGCGAATTTCGGACGTCGGAACGCCGAGGGACCTCAGCACGGCCGTCATGAGGTACATATAGTACTGGGCGCGGTGTTCGACAATCTCGAGGGGGACGTCATAGTTGATCAGGTAGGCGTAGTGGTCGCCGATCAAGATTGTGACCTGTTTGGTTCAGTTAGACCTGTAATTTGATCAAGAAGGCAATTCGTACCTGGAAGCCCGCCTTGATGCACTCGGCGACCTTGATCAAAGGTACGAGGTAACCAATGTGAGCTGTACGAAGCGGGGGGGCAATCAGTTTGCTTGCGCTCCTTGTGTGTAGTCTAAGCCTGGTGTACTCACGTTTTCCGGTGGGAGCAGTGCCTGAATCATCTGTGTTAGTCTCGTATGGAAAGCAACGAGTGTATTATCTGGGTAGGAGATGACCTTACCCCAGAATCCTGTGACTTGCTCCCCTGCTTGAAGCTTCTCTGTTATCCGCTCCGGGTTCACCACTTCGAGCCGCTCCGCAATTGTCTGAAAAGTCATGTTCTCTTGGCTCTCAATGGCCATCTTGGGTGTCAAACGTTGGTATGCGAAAGGAGTCTGGCAGGGAGTTCACCGGGAACAAGAGTGCATGAGTAACAGCCAGAGGAGATGCGGCGTTGATGCCGTCTAGTCACCACTGGAGAAGCAGATAGCTCTGGGTCTTCAGCCAGCCCCTGGACATCCAGTGTCATGCACAGCCACTCGATCGTTCGGTCTGTTGTTGTCGAGCCGGGGAGCCCAGCCAGCTCAATAACTAACGCCATCACATTACAATCTCGACGATCCCAGAAATTGACAACCCCCCTCCTTGGCAACCCTGGCGGCGATCAATGCGGCCACCAAGCTGAACGAGATGCGAATGCATCGACGTGTCCGAACCAAGACAACCCCTCCCTCCGGTACGGTCGCCTAAGCACAATCGAGGACCCCTGGATCCTATCCCAAGCGAATGCGGGCCCGACACCCCCGAGACAGGGCTGCATGCATTGTTTCACAGTCGAGCACATACGTGGATGGGTCCATAGCTTTGAGCTTCAGCTGCAGAAACAGTGTGTGGACATGACGATCCCCCTCCCTTCCGCGAAGCGGTGAAAGCTAATCGAGACATTTAACCCCAGAATCTGGCAACCCGGGTGCGCATCATCTGCTAGTTCTGGGCTGAAGCTTCGATCTGAGACATACCTAATTCATTTCAGCACGCCATGTCATGTATACCTCGATTCTTGATCTGCAACGACGCAAGAAATCTTGGACGCCCGTGAAAATTGGACCCCTGCCATGAATGAGGGAGGCCATGGCGGACTGATTGGCTTCACTAGCTGAACGAGGTTGATCCCGGGGGGGCAGAGACAGGCACAAGTCGCCTGCACGTCCATGCCGTCATGTCAAGCGTCAAGCTGCCAATGCAGAGATGGAATATCGTTTGGGTGGGTTCCAAGAGATTGAGGCTGGAGCTACGGAGTACGGAATAGAGCAGCACACATTCAAGCCGGACGCCTGGGTCCACGCTTCGATGGAAATGGGCTCGATATATGTCCTCGGAGAGCCCTGGGCCAACAGGAAGCATCATCGCCAAAATCAGTTCTTACGTCTTATGCTCAGTCATTGTGCGTGTGTGCCGTTTGTTCATTCTTTTTCATGATGGAGGGGCTTCTGAGGCCAGGGCTGGGCCTCCTCATCCTCGCCATGCTGTCTGCGATTCTCCTGAGAAGCCGGAAGAGCAAGCCTCTTCCTCCAGTTGTGAGAGAAACAACAAAGCCCAGGTCTGTCCGCCTCAGAGACAAGAAGAGCCTCCAGCACTATAAGGAGCTTTACGTGAAGCTGCACAACCTCGAGTGCCACCGTGAGATTGTTCCGGAAGCTAGGGCTCTCCTTCTGTCGCTTCTATCCGAGGCACTGCAGTCCGAGTCGGGAGCCCAAAGCCAAAGCCAAAGCCAAAGCACGACCTCGATCCTCTCCCTCGAAAAGTTCTCTGCCTCCAACCTTGACTCGTTCGTCTATTCCGAACTCGAGCACGTCACGCGGGAATGGCACCAATACGTTGCCCGCCGGAAACAAGGCCAGCCGCGCGAGCTCTTTTATGATGCTGCCGCTGCTCGCCGATGGCTCGTCCAGCGTACCCCGCTCAAGTTCGTTGACGGCGCCTGGCTCGGCCACATGCACAAGATCACCACGCCCTTCCTGTACCGGCGCATCACCAAGTCGGCATGGCAGGTTCTCTCGGAAGAGCTCGGGGACGGCGATCTCGCCAAGTGCCACGCCCACGTCTACGCCCAGCTTCTCGACAAGCTCGACCTCCCCACGCCGTCGCCCGACTCGGACGCCTTCATCCACCACCCCGGCATGGACGACGTCGGCGTCTGGCGGGCGGCCCTGGGGCAGCTCCTCATCTCTCTCTTCCCCAACGACTTCCTCCCCGAGATCCTCGGCTTCAACCTCAACTTCGAAATGCTCACCATTGAGACCCTCCTCGCAGCCAAGGAACTGCGCGAGGTCGGCATCGACCCGTACTACTTCTCGCTGCACATCACCATTGACAACGCCGACTCGGGCCACACGGCCATGGCCAGCCGCACCGTGGCCGAGTACATGGCCCTCGTCACGGCAACCCAGGGGGATGCCGCCGCCCACCAAGCCTGGAAGCGCGTCCAGGCCGGCTTCGTGCTGTCCAAGAATATCCACCACCACCGCCCACCCGACGCTGCTGCTGCTGCTGCTGCTGCATGTGCGGGCCCCAACCCAGGCCTCAATGCCAAGATGGCGGACATCTTCCTCTCCAAGGCCATCGCCTCGCGTGGGGTTCACGAGCACTGCCCCATGACCATGGGCGGGCGGGCCCTGAGCACCTGGCTCGAGCCGTCCATGCTCCGCCAGCGGGGATGGCAGGCGGATTTCTTGCAGACCCTGGCGAACGCGAAGCCGTGGGTCTACAAGGGCGACAGTGGGCGGAGCAGGCTGGTGCAGCAGCTGTGCTGGGGAGGGTCAATGTTTGGCGCCTTCACCGACAGGGAGGTCGCTGTGGTGAGGGACTGGATTGATTCACAGACGTCTGTGGTGCCTGCATCATCCGAGATATACGCGGCGTTTACTGGTCGGAGGGAGATGGGCGATTCCTCCTCCTTTACTGCTGCCCCTGACCTGCTCCCACCGCCGTTAGCGGCACAGCCCCCCCTGTCCATCCAAGACATGGACGTCTCAAAACTCCAAGTGCACAAGGTCTCGCCTCTCTGGTTTGTGCACTCCTGTCTCCTGGAGTCCCTGGTCTCGGTGCCCTGGAAGGTCGCAACGCCGTCGGGCTGCGCCATTGTCCGGCTTCTCCGTGCGCAGTACGGTTTCCTTCCCGAGCCTGCCGGGGTTGATGGTCTGGATGAGATGTCCCGTGATGACCAGGTCGACTTGGTGGATATTGGCATGGAGATGGTCTCCCGGGGTGCTCCCGGGGGACCCCTTCCAGAAGGCATCGAGCATGCTCTCGAGATGTGGCCGTCTCCTTTTGCTGAGAAGATGCTGAGCGCTTCGACGAGGCCGATGGAGCTGAGGTGGATGTTGCTGGGGTTGACGCAAGCGTTCGCTGAGCTGCACGACGCCGTGTCGTCATCTTGTGTCCTGCTTTCGGAAGCCAGTCGAGCCGCCCTGGGGCTGATCTCCAAGAGGGAACGCGAGAGCCTGGAAATGTGTGTTGGGGGGCTTGTAGAGGGAAGTGCTGACCTGTCAAGATATCGGATGGGATACCAGATGGGCGTACGAGAGATTGGACACTGCTTTGAGCCATGATAGACATAGGCCCCCTTGCCCTTTACGGACATAGGTCACCATTATCTTAGACGACACTCCTCCCGCATGGAAGAAACAGAGTCTTACAAATACACATCTGGACAACCATGTGCAAAATCGACATGGATCCCAACCCGCTTTAATTACCGTGCCGGACTCTTGGGTAAACCCGTGCTAAGACGTGCGATGGTGAATCTAGATTCCTATTTGTTAACTTTGGGTGAATGAAGAATTTCCTTTCAAGATATTGAACAAGTGATCGACAACGAATCATCCATCATGGCACTTGATAATGGGCTTACATTTTACTTGTCCTCCGATACCACGCAACACGGACAAACCGGCCACCGAATTGAAATAATACAACTTGACTGGATGGTCGACAGACGCTGACGGGTCAATCCCCGCTCTCTCGAGGTACGTTGATTTAGAACTCGCACTGATCCACAGCACATAAACTAGAATACAAACTCAACCAACTAAAACCCCATCCGAAGTCCGTTGCCTATTTTCTGCTTTCCCCGACTTTGTACAGCAAGTGGAGCAGCTGATCAGTTGACAGATTCCGATTCAGTCCAGACACCCCCTCACCCCGCTTACACGCTCAAGTTACCTCGTCCTCAAATCCTCAACATGCCCATCGACTTCCATCTCAGCCCAACCGAGGCCGCCACCCGGGCTGCTGCCGCCGGCTTTGCCCAGCATGTTCTCAAGCCGGCCCGCGCCGAGTATCTCAAGCACGAGGAACAACCCAAAAGGTTCCAGGCCACGCAGCCGACATATGTCGCCGCTGTCCAGGGAGGCCTGATCAAGGGCCAAATCTCCCCCACCCACGGCGGCAACAGTGGGAGTCTTGTCGAGGCAGCTATCATGGTGGAGGAGTGTTATGCCGTCGAGCCGTCGGCGGCCCTGACCATCTTCGCGACCGGTCTCGGGTTGACCCCGCTAAACATCGCCGGCAAGCCCGAGCACGCCGAGTTTCTTGCGCCGTTCCTCAGCGGGCAAGGCGCGCCGCTGGCATCGCTAGTGTTCAGCGAGCCCGGCGGCGTCGCCAACGCCCTGGAGAAGGGAGCACCGGGCTTCCAGACCACGGCGCGCCGCGAGGGAGACGAGTGGGTTATCAACGGCGAAAAGATGTGGGCTACCAACTGCGCGGGCTGGGACTTCAAGGGCTGTGACCTCGCCTGTGTCGTCTGCCGCGACATCACCGACGGACCGGCCGCCGAAAGCGCCGAAAGCGACCCCAAGGACCGTGTCATGATCCTCCTGGTCACCCGCGCCGACCTCGACCGCAGCGGCCCGGGCGCGTTCGAGGTCGTGCGCCACATCTCGATGCCCGGTCACACGTCCGTCTCGGGGCCGCACGTGAGATACACCAACGTCCGCGTGCCGGCCAAGAACGTGCTCTGCCCGCCGGGCCAGGGCGCCCAGGCCGCCTTTGGCTCGTTCGACGCGAGCGCCGTGCTCGTCGGCGCCATGGGCGTCGGCCTGATGCGCGCCGCGTTTGATGCAGCCCTGGCCTTTGCCAAACGGGACTCCCGCAACGGCGCCGTGCCGCTGCTGGAGCGCCAGGCCGTGGCCGACCTGCTGTCGGGCATCAAGATGCAGACTGAAGCCGCACGCGCATTGACCTGGAAGGCCGCGCACGCCTTGGACTCGTTGGGGAAAGGCCCCGGCGACTACGACGCGTTTCGAGAGCTTGCGTTGGCTGCCAAGGTGTTTTGTAGTGATGCGGCTGTGAAAGCTTGTACCGATGCCATCAACGCCGTGGGCGTGTAAGTTTGGACTTTTCTTCTACTATCAGTCAATGCCAGACGCTAACCCAGAACATGAAAAGTACGGCCTATGACCTGGACCAGCCGTTCTCCGAACTACTGAACAATGCGATGGTGCTGCCCATCTTTGATGGTGGCAATGTTGGCATTCGCAGACGCCACTTGCAGCAGCTCATGCTGTCGCCGACTTACGATGCCTGGGCGGCCACATATGGCCCCTCGAAGAAGCAATGAGCTCGGGTGTTTGGGAGCAAGCTACAAACTGGACTGGCACAGATACTGGGAATACGTTATTGTGACGGATAGCAAAGACAACAGAATAATCTATTAGATCCAGTATTGTCACCCCTAGACTGCCCGTGTGGATGTGGATGGCTCATGGTATCCTCACGAGTTCTCTGCTTCTTTTCTTCCTGCTTTTCTCCTTTTAGTTTCTTTTCACCCTTGATATAAAATGAATCACTAATGAACACCCCAATACTTAGATCAAGTGTCTCCAGAGGCAACCGTCGCCGCCTGCTTTCGGATAGCAAACCCCGGACCCGACAGACCGACCATCTCTAGCAGCCCCAGGGCCCAAGGATACCTCCTCACAAACGTGTACCAGAACTTGCCATAAACAAGACAGGGCACATCTCGCGGCGTCCACTTCCACCTCCCCTCCCCCCCATTCACCTCAGCATCCTCCGCCAGCCGCCACAAACACCACAAGATCATCTCCCCAATCCGCTTCTCCCGCTCACCACCACCATCACCACGACCCCTTTTCTTAACCACACAAAAATACCACGCCCGCGCAAACTCATCCAACAAAGTCGGGACCCCCATCACGGGGGCCTCCGTCCATACCCAACACACCGACGACTCCATACCAATACTAGTAGTAGTAGTACCAGCAACCATCTCAACAGGCCTCACCCACCCCAACCGACCCCACACTCCCCCTTCCCCGTCCCTCACCACTCGCAACCTAATAACTCCCCACACCACCACCTCCTCCTCCCCTGTCAACCCCAGCACCGGCACCGGCACACCACTAATCACCACCTCACCATCCCCTCTATAAGGATAAGAAACAGACCACCCAACCGCCCTAGCCCGCGTCAGAATCACGTCCCTGTCCGCGGCCGGGCAGACGATGCTTACATGTGAGGGCGTGGTGTTACGGGGGGAGTAGTAGTAGTAACCCCACACCATGAGAGCGGCGTGGCCAGACACGGCGTAGCGAGTGGTATCTGGCAGCGCGCGGTCAAAGGTGGCGAGGAGGAGTTTGAGGGTTTCGGGGGTTAGTGGTGGGGGGGTTTTGGGGGAGGAAGAGGAGG
>MU857111.1:7473-34206 GCA_033296705.1 Chaetomidium leptoderma | reverse complement strand
GTGAGAGGACGATTTGCTAAGGGAGGGGAGTGGCAAAGTATGCCGTGGCTTCCAGGCCTTTCTTTTTGGGGATGCTATCTACCTACCTCGCTCGGCTGTTTTGGTTCGTGGCATCAGTGGCTAGATTGAATCTTCCGACATCGGGGAATGAATTAGTTTTGGCTTTGAGTCGCCGTTCGTGATTCACAGGTCATTTGACTTGGATAATGGGGTATGTACAACATCCTTAGGACCTTGTAATGACGAGCATTCTAACGCTTTGGGGCCGTTTTCACCTCGGGCCCGCCCCAGTCTGTCAAGTTGACCTCGACCGGCTGCCCTCCGCTACGGATGATCACCAAGTGCAGGTCGACATCATCGGATTCGTTGACGAATTGGTGTTCGGTCCAGGCGGGGACAAAGGCGAAATCGCCCGGCCCAAGCTCATGTCGTTCGGGCTCTTCCTCGTTCCCTTTTGGTTGCGAAAGCAACCTGCCCGCGCCCGACACTGCATAGATGACGGTTTCTTGGATGTTATTTAGACCCATGGACCATGATTTGACCAAAAGTCACCGCTGCCGGCAGGGTGGACATTAGATGTGGCGGGAGAACGCACCTTGCTCGCCGTGGTGGCGTATTGTGGAGGAAGACTTGGGCTTTACGATGAGGACTGTGGAACGGGGTATGGACTTTAGCAGGGAGGGGGCACGCACTGGCACAGGGTGGGTGAGCTTACCTGTTGCACACATACTGTCCGTCTTGTCGACTAGTGCATGCCTGCTGATGACCCGCACCCCCGGGGTCTCTGCTTCTGGTTCGCCGTCACTGGGTTGAGGTTCAGGAGGCAGGATGTCGGCGGCCTTTGTGACGGACACGGATGCTGGTAAAATCATGGGCAGGATGTCCTGGATGAATGGTAAGAAGGATGCCATTCTGGTCAGATATCCTTGGGCGTTTGAAAGCGGCATGCCAAACCTCTCCTGACAGGGTTGAGGGCCGGTGTCGTTGTCAGGCCTGCTGGTTTGTGGCAGTTGGGGTCGGTGTGGCCCGAGGACTAACGTTGGCCGGGCCCCTGCCTAACTCGGATGAGTTGGTGGGGTCCGCTCGATGACCCCACTAAGTTAGCCCAACGCGTCATATCCCACCAGAACGCGTTTTTTCCCCGACACGATCTTCCATCACCCACCATGGCGTCCTTCTTGACGCCAAGATCCTCCGTGACAATCCCACATTCGCACTGGATTAGGCCAGCGAGCAACTCAGAACGAGATTGAGCACTACGTGCTTGTTCATTGATCGCACTGGTCCAGGGACGAGTGCCGGCTGAGCGAGCACTTCGTCGGCTTTTCTCTAGCTGCTTTCTGAAAGCTTCGGCCGTATCTGTCGCCGCAGGCCACGGAGGAGGTCCAGGAGGATCAAGAGTCAATGGAATCGTGGAAGCTCAAGGGGGTTGCAGAGTGGTGATGGGGAGTTACCCCGGATGGCTCGGACTTGATCTCTCGGACTTGATCTCGTGCCCTGGAAAGCTGCTGGACCAGACCAAGGACCTCCTCATAGTCGGGCTTAAAAGTGTGAGTTAATGAGGGTGGGAGCTGTGTCAGCAGTCACCGCGCTGTGCAACAAGCACCGAACTGGGCGGCTGTGGCGGCAAAATTCGGCAGCCATCTTCCGCCGAGATTGGTTCCACCGATAGGGCCCTTTAGCAAATATCCCGAGTCCTTCGGTGTACATTCCCATATGCCGAGTAACGAGTAAGACGAGACTCGAGAATCGCAGGGTCGGATTACATTTCACAGCTCGGATTACATTGCACAGCTCGGATTATATTGTACAGCTCCGTCAACCAGATGAAACGCACTCCATTCCCTAAAGCCAGTTCTCCCATGGCTCTAATCGTCCAAATGTATGGGGATTACCGCAGCCAACTCCTCTGCCTAACCACGAAATTACTTTGGAGTTCGCGATGCAGATCTATCAGCCCCTGAGTCTGCTGCTGTTTGCCCTCGGGGCTACGGGCCTCAACTTTTCCTACGAATCAACACGGCTAACGGAACATGATATCGGGGACTTTTCTGCCATCACTTTCGGAGATGTGTCGTCGGCGCCGTCTACATACGAAGGGCCCGAGTACAAAATCCAGCCCGAAGACGCCGCCTGGCCGAGCGAGGAGCAATGGGCCCGCCTCAATACTACAGTGTACGGCAACCTGTTGAAGCCGCATCCAGTAGGAGCAGCGTGCTATCCCAACCGCCCAGAGTACAACGACAGCACCTGCGCGTACCTCCTAGGCCGTGCAACCACCTCCCGCTTCTTCTTCAACGACCCGCTCACCGCCTTGACGACATGGGGTGAAGGCGCCACCTGCTTGCAGTTGCTCAACACGACCGGGAGGACCTGCTCGCAGGGCGGCTTCCCTGTGTATGTGGTGAATGCGACCTCGGTGCGGGACATACAGGTGGCGGTCAATTTTGCGCGGAACCAGAATCTCAGGCTGGTCATCAAGTGAGATGCCCGCATCTTGAGTCTTGTCGCAAGTCAGAACTGAGTCTAATAACCCATCCTGGAATTAGAAACACTGGCCATGATTTCATCGCCAAGTCAACCGGCCGTGGAGCGCTAAGCATATGGACACACTTCCTCAAGGACATTGAGTTTCTCTCCGATTATAGCATTGGCGAGTACAAAGGGGCTGCCGCCAGAGTAGGTGCGGGTATCGAGGCATGGGAAACCCTTAACGCCATGGTAGAACATGGGAACATCACGGTTGTAACATCACTCGACCCAACGGTTGGCAACGGAGGCGGCTGGGTTCTCGGCGGCGGCCATGGACCCTTGACATCTTTGCGCGGTCTCGGAGCGGACCAGGTCTTATCCTTGAACGTCGTCACGGCCGACGGCAATTTTCTCACGGCAGATTTGAACCAGAACCAGGACCTCTTCTTTGCCCTCAGAGGAGGAGGTGGAGGTAAGCCAGGAGGAGAGGCTCTCATTCAAGCTCTATTACTGACCGGACCTGTAAGGCACATTCGGTATCGTCACCTCCATGATCGTCAAAGCGTGGCCAGGGCGAACCAAAATTGGTGGCTTAACCTTTTATTTCACGACCGGGTCCGGCCAGGTGACGATACCTAGCGGCCGGGGATACCCGTCCACACCGCCGGTACATATCGCCGATGCCGAGACCTTTTGGAAGGCCTACCGCGAATACCTCGTCTTTGCCAAGGAGATCGTCGATGCCGGCGGCTTTGGCTTTGGCGACGTCACCCCTCAGGGGAACAACACCTACGTCTTTGTCGGCACATTCACCCTTCCCGACATCCCATCAGACAAGATCAAGGAGTTTTACACCCCTCTATTCACCTCCTTGAGCAAAATAGGCGTCGAAATCCCCAACGTCCGACATGCCTTCCTCCCCTACGCCCAACGGGGCATCGGCGTAACGCCAAACTCCTTCCCCGGCACCCCGGCAGACACGTTCTTCATCTCCCGGCTCTTGCCCCGCGGCCTATGGGCCGCCGCCGCCGCCGCCAACAACAACAACTCGGAGACGCCGCGGCTGGACGCCGTGGCCGCGGCGAACTGGGGGACCGCCGAGATGGGCTACCGCGTGACGACGCGCGCGTACGGGCCGTCGGCCGAGGCCGCGGGCTATCCGGGCAACACGACGACGTCGGCCGTGAACCCGGCCATGCGCGACATGGTGATCCACTGCGCCATCTTCAACCCGAAGCCCGTCGTCGACGTCCTCCCCGCGGCCGAGTTCCACGCCCAGCACGCCAGGCTCCGCGCCCGTGTCGATGAGCTCGTGCGGTTGACTCCGGAGAGTGGGAGTTACTTTAATGAGGCGGATATACTGGAACCGGACTGGCAGCGGAGCTTTTGGGGCGAGCATTATCCCCGGTTGTTGGAGATCAAGAAGGCGATGGATCCGTGGGGGCTGTTTTGGGCCCCGACCACGGTCGGGAGTGAGCAGTGGGAGGTGGTGGCTGCGGATGGGCTGCCGACGTAGAATGGACCGTTGTGTCGTACCGGGGGACAGCTATAGGGTTACCCGGTAGATTGGTTTGTTGTTGGATATGCTTCGTCGGTTTTAGTAGCATACGAGATCAAACATTGCTCGACATTCATTTTGTGGCGGTTTTCCTCGTTACAGCCCCTACCAGGGTTAGGTACCTTGGGCAATGACATATAAGGGGGATACTCAACGTCGCTCTCTCTCTCTGCTAGGTTACCGCGAGTGTACAAGTGTTTTGGATATAAAGTATAGCTAGTACAAGCTGTCCGTGAATGTAGTTCCGGCCGGACTCGTCCATCCTCATCGACCGGGCCAGGCATAGACGGTCGTGTAATCACACAAATGCCACCCTGGATTGGTTACCCCCCCCGTCGAACGCCGGCGTGGAATCCCCTGCGCAGGGCCTTTGCCGTGCAATTGCTTCCAGACCCCCCGTCAGAATCCTTGGTAAACAGGTTCGAGGCTTTGCCAATCATGTCCGAGATCCTTAGAATAGCCTCCACCTGGACAACCTCGTTCCTGACGCCCCAGCCTAGTTCAGTCGGCAGCCGTTCGTTTTCTGCATGCGATATTGTCCGCAGTTAGATCGGCTTCGGATAGCTAATTATCAAGGCCTCATTTTGGTTGGTGTACACTCACGGAAAAAGTACTCGACCAATGTCCTGTTCACCGTGCCCTCCTCGAGGTTTCCAAAGGCGATGAACGGCGCGGCCATCTCGCCCAAGCTGAAGTTCTCCACCTCCTCGGTGAACCTGTACTTGGGGTTGAACGACTTGGACTCGACCTGCCGCGCGATCTTGGCGTTGGCCATGTGTGTTGTGGTGATGATGGGTTCGGGCCAGTAGCGCCGAGTCTGGTCGAAGATGGTCTGGTTGAAGATGTGGTTGCTGCCAAAGAAATCGTCGGTGCGGCTGAGGCTGGCATCGTGCTCGAGGACGTTGTGGCGGTTGAGGTGGTCGCTATGCCGCCCCAGTGCAAAGTGTCAGCAAATATCGGGCATTCGCATCAATATCTACATATGACGGATCGTCGGTAATAGAGCGGTAAGGCCAGGGCTCGGGGTGGAACGTACAGGGTGAAGAAGGTGGCGTTGGGCTCGGGGTTGGCGATCACGGCCTGCTCAAACATGATGACGGCAAGGGCAGAGTCGAAGTTGAGACCCTGCTTCATGCCATTGATAACAACCTCCTTGGTAATGCCACTACCGTCGCGGGGCAGGATACCGTGGTTGGCGAGGGTGTTCATCATAGGGCAAGGGCCGCGGACTGTATCGCGAAGTCAGAAAAGGGGCTCGGCCCAACGACATTGAGAACCGAATATGGACCGAATATGGGGGATCTACTCACGATCGCCAGGACCGGGAGGATGCCACTCGGGAATCTCAGCCACCTTCGAGCCCCGGCCCAAAAGGGCCCGCCCAGATGGTGTACAGCGGGTGAGAGAGGAGAGGTAGCCGAGCAAGACAAACCACGACTTCATTGTGGCGAGCGAGATTGGCGGATGGGTTATTATAACAACAAGGAACCAGAATGATCTGGGGTTTTGGTTTTGTCGAGTCTTTGCCGTAAAGTCTTCAGTTATATATTCGTGGCCGATATACGAGGCCTCGTGTTTCTCGTGTACATACCTCGGCTCCCGCCGTTTGCTTCCCCCGTCGACTCGGAGATCTGCCGTCCGCATGAGAGCCGCGTAATCTCTCCAGGGGCCGGAGGGAACAAGGCGTCCAAATCGACTGACTCTGCTCAGAGGGTAGCATATCTCAAGCATGGAAAGCCCCCCAGGCGGCAGGGCGAATTGTGCGCAGGCCTTTGCAATACGCGTACCCGCAAATCCACAAACACCGACACGAGCTACACGAGATAGACGAGGTGTCGCGAGGATACCAGATAACCAGACTCCTGGCAACCAAAGAAGCGTCAAGCAAATAGAATAATGAGTGTCAGACTGGTATACATACGATGGAAGGTAGGTATTTAACTAACCTTCCTCCAAGTCTCGATTCTCAAGATGCAAAACTGGAAGTCAACCTTGATTTCCTCGTTCTGTTCTCCCGCACATATCAGAGAACGGATATTGAATTCGCCCAACACCATGCACAAGTCGACTGCAGGCATCCTGGATCCAAAATGGAAGCTGCGGGGGCACATCATTGTGCTCGCCCTCGCTGTCCTAGTCATCGTTCTCACGGGTGTCTACATTGGCGTGAGCCCGTTCATCACCCGGCCCGACATCATGGCGATCCCTTTCGTGAGTGTACCTATATTACCTCGACCGTCGACGACGTCTCAAGAGTAGTGAGAGTAGGGTGGGATTGGCTAACGAACGGATCGTCCACAGGCCGTCAAAACCATCGTCATCCTCGGCTATCAGCTCCTCAGTGAACACACGCAGCGATTCGCCAAATGGAGGAGCCTGAAGGCCAGCTTCATCTTGAGCTGCATCGAGCCCGTCTTCTGGCTCACCCTCGTTATTCTCAAGTTTATGGGCATCGCGAAGTTTTGTAGCGGGGCTGGCTGCGCTGTGACTTGGATCACCACGTTGGTTGCGATTGTCATCTTGTGAGTCAAGTGTTCCAACTTTCCTACATGCGCAGCTCGGAAGTGAGCCAACCTAAGGGACGCGTGTATGAATCAAGGGTTAACGAGTGCTGCAGTGTCCTGTCGGTTCATGTCGCGATTCTTGCTTTCAGACAGTACCGCGCGTTCAAGAAGGTTGGCTATGCGGCGCATCCCTGATGGGAGCAAGCCTGGAGGGCGTCCAGTGTTTGTCGGGCGGGAGAGAGTAGGACTGAGGTGGAAGAAGAACGGAACGTCAAGTTGGAAGCACTCCAGTATTTTTAGTGGGCACTGGCAGGCACGTGGCAGGAGGCAGGGGTTTCGGAACATGCCGGTCGGCTGTGGGGAATTGAAAAGGTAATTACAGAATACTGTACTATTACACTAAACTCGTCCTCGACCCACTTGAGTGCAGGCTTAGCTCCTTCGGTCCATCTCGTCTCGTTTTCGCCTCGTATCTTCGCTTTCTCGAATCCTTGCTCCCGAGTTGTTCGGGTATCCTGCCATGACAACAACACTGAATTCGCTGCGCCCCGAAGCCTCGGCCTCGACATCCACAGACGCGAATGATGCCGATTCCATACATGCTGCTTCGCCGACGGCGGGTCCGTCCCGGAACACCAGAACAAGAGGCTCGCGCGTTGAATCCGTTGTCGTGACTCGCCGCTCTCACGCGAAATCGCGGACGGGATGCCAGACGTGCAAGCGGCGTAGGATCAAGGTAAGACCTCTAGTGCAAATCTTTTCTATTTACCTTTTTTTTTCTTCTTTTTTTTTGGTTCATCTTTTTGCTCAGCGTCAATCAAGTCCGTTGTAAGAAGACGGTCGAGTAATTCATTCCAATCATCCATTCGGTACTTGCACACATAAAAGTACCAAATATCAATACTTACACCTGACCATTCGCAGTGCGATGAAAACCGGCCGTCTTGTCGTAATTGTGAAAAACACGCCGTGACATGCGACTTTGTCAAACCCCAGGCTTCGTCCGCCTCTACACCTGTCCCCTCACACGAAGGACGAGGGCCAGGAGAGCCTGCTCGCTTTTCATTACCGCCGTCCCAGCCTTCATGTGATATCAACATGATGGACCTCGAGCTTATGCACAACTTCACTACATACACCTGTACGACCATGGCCAGCGACCCGGCAGTCCGGCAGCTCCTGCGGACGACAGCCATCCACATGGCCGTCGAGTGCGAATACATCATGCGGTCCATCCTAGCCGTGTCGGCTCTTCACCTATCTCGGTATCGCCCGCGGAAGAAGGACTCCTACCTTGAGCGCGCCATGCAGCATCATCAAGTCGCGACCTCTGCCGCCCTCAAACTAATGACCGACCTGAGGGCTGAGGAGTGCGAAAGATTGCACATCTTTTCCATGCTGACGATTTACTACGGTACGTTGTTGTCCCTTCACAGCGCGATATCCCCAAATTGCTGACATGGACATATTCTTCCTCGTTAGCTCTGGCATGTCCCGTCAACAACGAGGTTGATCTCGCTCCAGAAAGCCCCTTGATACCCCACTGGTGGCGTCTCCTCCACGGCATGGAACCGATTTTGCGCATGCTGGAGCCCCAGACGTACCGCGGTGTGCTGACGCCGCTGTTTGACTTTGGCCGGAGCCGCATGGCTCCCTTCCTGAAAACAACACCGCCCCGAGACCCGAGCTTGCTAGTAAACATTCAATCCCTCATCCGCCGTACCTGCACCGATACTCATCTCATGCCTATTTACGACGATATGATTGAGCAGCTCCGCCGCATACTCGGCTTGATTCTGACGCCATCTCAAGGTATTATGGACACTGCCCACGTCCATTCGTATTCTCAGAGCGACCGAGAACGGCCCGGCGGCTCGCAATTGCCGAGCATAAATGCCATATTGACGCCTGGACTACCTGCAGCGGCGGCGCCAGCGGCGTCCCCGGCGTTGGCCAACCTCGAGGCGTGGGACATCCTAATCTGGCAGTGGACACAGGGAAAGGACTTCCTCCCGTTGCTCGAGGCCGTCACCCCGCCGCAGGAGGCAGTAGTCATCTTTGCTTATTGTCTGCTCGTGCTGAGGAAGCTAGAAAACCAGTGGTGGGCCGAGGGCTGGGCAGACCATTTGATGGGCAAGACATGGGCGTTGCTGGACGAGGAACATCGCCATTGGGTCGTCTGGGCGACCGAAGAGATGGGCTGGATCCCGCCGAGATAGGGCGCGACGGGAGATAAAATTACTGCAGCACCAGGATCTAGTCTGGCATGAAATATTTCGGAATACTCCGTAAACCTCTCCAGGGGCGCACAGGCCAAAAACGAGTCATTTATGCCCTCTGTTGCTCTCTTTAAACGTGGGTTTCAATTCCAGGGAGTATGGGCCCCGAGTTTTCCGCCCTGGGTAGGTTGGTAGCAACAACCCCCTATCGTTTGTGGATTATGAGACACCGCCGCCTCTTCTTCATCACTCTCAGCTTGCCTAATATTCTCATAAAGATAATCCTCGTTGTTCAGAGCTGTGTCAACCGCTCCGTTAGTATCGGGGATACGGGTAAGGTAATAGTACCTACAATGAAGGAGTCGGTACCGGCCTCGACGACACCTCGCCGCTGCTACTCGGCTGTGCATGACAATCACGCATGGCACGGAAGTTTAAATGAGTTAACATCCAGTGTTATCTGGTCCAGCCAGAGTTCAGTGCCTGCACTGCTGAGCTACTAGCACAATCTATCGAGTCCAGCCCCTCTCTCACCACCCTGCTTCCGAGGGTATTAGGCCCACACCGTTCATGCTCACACTCAGGCCTGCTGAGAAGACGACCATGTTGCCCTCCATCATTCCACATAACGGCACTACCTTTTCTTTGCTCTCTACCAAGCTTAGGCCTTTTTGGGTTTGGCCTTGTTGGGGTTCGCACTGCGCGACCGAGATCCGCCCTTGCTATAATCCACCATGCCGTTCAGGTGGACATGCCCCGAGATAATCCTCTTAGCTCCTTGGTAAAACTTGACGCTGAGAATGTTGGTGTGATGCTTGGTCGTGTGTGACTGATGGGCCTTGGCGCCGCTGCATCATGGGGTGCTTATGGTTAGTCATTATCCTTCAACTTGCTCGGAGAAGGGTACAGAGTGAACATACGAAACCTGAACGCCGTCGACCGTTGGATGCTAGGCAGTTACAGATTGGAAGTTAGCATCTCATCGGGGTTCGAGTTTGTCTCAGACACTGATAGATCATGGGTGAAGAGCAGTGACGTACATCCTGTTGAACCGCCATTTCGGCAATGACCAAGGCGCTCATCCACTGCTCACCGTTGGTGTTGCTCTTCACGATTGCCTCCTTGGTCACAGTGCCAACCATATTGAGAGCCTTGATGAGATGCTTGCCAGACATGACGGGCAGTGGTTTACTACCGAGAGGCTTTGAACGTTCTGAGAGGAGTGAAATATGAGTTGTGTTGAGGGGTTAAATAAGCTGGAAGTAAAACTTGGAGTTGTAGCTGTAGTGTTGGAATGCGCTGATGATGCCGATGTTGAGTTAGGAAACCTCACATTTGACGAAGGCTAGTATGGTATACTTATACCTGACAGAGTTCCCCTGAGGGCATCATGAGCGGCTAGAGGTGGCCGGGCTATGTCAGTCTCTAACCTGTTGTTATTCAGGGGGGCCAACTGTCTGCCCCAGCGCTGTTCGCCAACTTCACCTCCCCATCCGGATACGGGCTGCGGCGAGGCCCCCGGCCGTGTTGGAGATGAGGCCAAGGCCAGCGCCCTCGAGATGTTGGCCGGGTTCGACTGCTACATGCTCGGTAGTGGTGGCCCTGGTGGGGAGCCAACCTGAAGTGCCACGCCGTACCATACTACCAACATCCAATGTCCAAGGTCTAACGTTCAGACATCCTGCCTTGTGGATCCTGTCCTTGCCCCCAAGATTGAGCCATCTTCTGCCGGCAGTCCCGCGGCCGGGCGGGCATCTCTGGGTAGAGATGGACCAGTGCAACCAGGAGGCCAGGTGTGAGACACCACAACGGCGCAGTGTTGGAGTTCATGTTTGGAGTTTGGACTTGTTGGTGGCGTGCCGGTCGCCCCGGTTGGATGGTTGCAAGACTGACGCACCGTAACCGCCCCCGAGAAATCAAGTCGGCCCGTCATCCGCGCTCAAAGCCCAAAAATAACAGCATGCTCCAGTGTTGTTGGGGCCAGGTCAGTGGTTTCACCTTTTATGATTTCATCCCATCCATGACCGGCCGGGGGCGGCGTCCGTCCCAAAGCTAAGGCGGCAGGTGGGTCGAGGCCCATAAAAGCAGCCCACGACGGAGGCTTGTGCGGCAGTTACAGTGGGCCCGGTGGCACAGACCACGTTTCAACTTCCAACTGATCTGATGTTGGGCGGCGCTCGGGCCGTGCCAGTGCCTTCCAGGTTTCAAAACTTTCTCCGACTCGACTATCAATGACAATCCAATCCCAAATCCCGTCCGCCACGGCTTTACTCTCAAGGCCCAGTATCAGAAAGAAAATATTTATGTGACCACCAAGCGCCTCATGTTTGCCCGACGACTGTTGCGAGCGGTTTCCCGACGGCCCCTACACCCTCTCACAAGTTCAGGTCCTTCAGGTCCATCTTCCAGTTTTCTAATTCCCTCTCGCGCTTCGATCCCAACAACATCAACAACAACAACAACAACGCCCCTCGCCATGGCGTCGTCATCGCATTCGCAGCCCATCGCGGCGGCATCACAGCCCCCGCGTGTTTTTCCAACAAGTGGATTCCAAGTCATCGACCCCTCCGACAAGGTCGAGGAGGAGAACCTGCCCTGCTACATCCGCGACGAGTACTATCCCATGCGCATGGGCGAGGTCATTGGGGAGCACTACCAGGTCGTTGCCAAGCTCGGCTACGGCACCACTTCCACTGTCTGGCTGGGTCGAGACCTAAGGTATCATCTTGTTGAATTTTCCGAGCTGCTGTCGAATCGTTGTTAACATTAGTAAACCACCACCACACAGGGACGGGAAATACTGGACGCTCAAGGTGCACATCAACACCATGCAATATAATCAGGAGCGCGTAGTCTACCACCACCTGGCCAGTGTCACCAACACGGATGACCATCCCGGCAGGCAAAACGTCCGCGAGCTCCATGGTTCATTCACGCTAACAACCCAGCACGGCGACCACGAGGTTTTTGTCCTGACCCCTTTGGCCATGAGTTTGATGACGCTGCAGGAGATGCAGCCAAAGCGCGTCTTCCAGAAAGTTCTGGTCACGAGCGCACTGGATCAAGTCCTCGTCGGCTTAGACTATCTCCACACCGCCGAAGTGGTCCACACTGGTGAGTCGTACAGAAATCTATGTCGTCTTGTCACAATGACAACATGATTAACAGACCCACGCCAGATCTGCATGCGGACAACTTGCTCATTTCCATCAAGGACGACTCCATTTTGGCCAAAGTGGAAGAGGGCGAGATTCTCGCACCAGCAGCCCGGAAGCAAGATGACGACCGGTTCATCTACGTATCACGGTACATCCTGGGGGGTGCAGGCGCTCTCACCATCTGTGACTTCGGCCAAGCACGCATCGGCAGCGAGCATACTGGCCCTGCCATGCCCTTACCATACCGAGCTCCCGAAGTCATTTTGAAAATGGATTGGGGAAGTCCCGTGGACCTGTGGACCGTGGGGTTGTTGGTAAGAACTTTGGAATCTCTGTTCGTGTGGCAGTCTTGTTATTCTTTCTCTCTAACACGTGCATGGGCTAGGCGTGGAGTTTGCTCGAGCCTGAAGCGCTCTTCGACGTCTATGCCGCCGATTCCCCAGAGCTCAACGATGCCCACCATCTTGCAGCCATGACTGCGCTCTTGGGTCCGCCGCCGCCTGAGTTTCTCAAGAGAAGCGAGGAAACCAGCAAATATTGGTCCGAAGACGGTGAGCGCCAGCTAATGCCCCATCAAACATGAAGCCCAACCCACCTGTCCTAACCACACTGGTCTCCTTAGGCACATGGAAGGGCCCCGTGCCTGTGCCCACCGACGTGTCACTCGAATCCCTTGGCACCGTCCTGACGGGCGAAGACAAAGAGTTGTTCCTCGATCTCCTCAGCGGCCTGTTGTGCTGGCTTCCCGAGGAACGACTGATTGCTGCGCAGGCATACTCTCACTCCTGGTTAAGAGGTGTTAGTGAGGAGTAAGGAGATTCATCTCGCATGTGTGTTGAGACAACGTGAGGTTCAGCGTACATCCAATCCCGAAGGCTTCAAATAATGTATTATATTCCAACGTCTTAACAGATCGCATTCTCAGTCCCTTCTATATCCTCCCATTTTCCAGCTGTAAACAATAATGTAAATAGATATTCTCCGTCATCAAACATGCCATACCACCCATATACCCACTCATCTATCACCGTCCTAAACAGAAGTCAGTATCACCCCCCGGCCATAAGTGGACAGCCAAAAACGAAAGACAATCAACTGGGGACCAGTTTTTCGAGTCTCTCTCGGGGCCTCCACTACCGCACCGAAAGAAAAAAGAAAAACAGCCCAGCCCAGGTTTCAAAGGAAATAAACCAATCAGCAGCACGCAAAGGAGAAACACGAGAAACACGAGGTACACGAGGTACACGAGGTACGCGTACGTATAATTTCTCTCCTTTGAGTCTAGGCTCCGAGTGGACCACGACGTTGTGAGACTAATTACCTATTCCCTGCGGATCGACGCTTCATGCACGGCATTGCCACTGCCGGCACAGAACCTTATGGGGGCTCTGTTTTACCATCCAAGTTCATAAATATTTAGATAACGATGAGGACGAGGATACAAATGGCCGAGAATTTCCTGCTTGAGCGACCTTACCCTCCCTTTGCGTCTCGATTGATATTCAGCACTTGTGCCACTTGTGGAACTTGACCTGACCTCACCATGAAAGACGGCAGCCGACTTTCAAGCCCCCCAGTCTACCGGCTGATAAATGCCCAGGAGGCAATCAACAGCTCAGCCCAGGCGACTGGTAAGTCTCAGTTATACCTGGACAAGTGCTGGCAGACGCAGCTTTCTGACAAAAACGCCAGACAATGGCCGGGTCGACATCAACCTCGAATCGCGCCTCTGCAAAACACTCTCGCTCCTCGTCGCGCCATACTCAGAGACGGACGCGAAGCCAGCCGCGCAGGCCGCGTCTGAAATTCCACCACCGCCCCCATACACCGAGGCCGGCCCCCAGAGCATCCGCCTAAACATCGTTATCCAAGTCGTCGGCAGCCGCGGCGACGTCCAGCCTTTCGTGGCCCTCGGCATGGAGCTCCAGCGGCACGGCCATCGCGTACGCCTCGCCACGCATGACACGTTTGGCAATTTTGTCAGCGCCTCGGGGCTCGAGTTCTTCCCCGTCGGCGGCGACCCGGCCGAGCTGATGGCCTACATGGTCAAAAACCCGGGTCTGGTTCCCAGCATGAAGAGTCTGCGGGCGGGGGACATCCAGAAGAAGCGCAAGATGGTGGCCGAGATGCTCGGGGGTTTCTGGCGGTCGTGTGTTGAGCCGGACCCGGCGACCCAGAGGCCGTTCGTGGCCGAAGCCATCATCGCCAATCCGCCCAGCTTCGCGCATGTACACTGCGCCCAGGCGCTCGGCGTGCCGCTACATCTCATGTTCACTATGCCGTGGACCAGCACAAGGAGCTTCTGCCATCCGCTGGCGAACCTGAAGGCGAGTGGCGAATCGGGCATCTCGCAGGAAGTGGCCAACTATGTGTCTTATATGACGGTCGAGTGGTTGACTTGGCAAGGGTGAGTCTGTGAGATCCTGCGAGTTGGTGTATCCGTGTGACCGTGCTGACTCTTCTGTAGGCTGGGCGACATCATTAATGACTGGAGAGAAACGTTGGACCTTGAGCCGGTTCCTTTCTCAGAGGGACCGAGCTTGGCGGAAACTCTCAAAGTTCCCTTTACGTACTGCTGGTCGCCGGCCCTGATACCAAAGCCGAACGATTGGCCAGCGCATATCGGTGAGTGAGGACACATTGTGTTCTATCACACCACAGTGTCGACAGAAACTAACCGTGTATGCGTGTCTCGACAACAGACGTCTGCGGATTCTTTTTCCGAGACACCCCTAACTTCACTCCCGACCCCGAGCTAGCCAAGTTCCTCGAAGCCGGCCCGCCGCCAACCTACATTGGGTTCGGAAGCATCGTCATCGACGACCCGGAGGCGCTGACCGCCACGCTGGTGGAGGCTGTCAAGTCCACAGGCGTCAGAGCCATCATCTCCAGGGGGTGGAGCAATCTGGGCCGGAACCGGGTCTCGGATGAGAACATCTTCTATCTGGGAGATTGTCCGCACGAGTGGCTTTTCCAGCGTGTATCGGTCGTCATCCATCACGGCGGTGCAGGGACCACAGCATGCGGTCTCCTGAACGGGAGGCCAACCGTGGTCGTTCCCTGGTTCGGCGATCAACCGTTCTGGGGCGACATGATCGCGGCGGCCGGTGCCGGTCCAAGCCCGATCCCCCAAAAGCAGCTGAACGCAACCAAGCTCGCCGCGGCGATACGCTTCTGCCTCACCCAACAAGCATCCGCCGCCTCGGAGAGAATGGCGGCAGAGATGCGGTCCGAAGCCGGTGTCCGTCGCGCCGTCGCCTCGTTCCACACCAACCTGCCCTTGGAAAAGATGCGCTGCGACGTCCTCCCGCACCTCGCCGCATCGTGGTCTCTCAAGACGAACGACCGCAAAATGGTCAAGATATCGAAAGAGGCAGCCCAAGTCCTAGTCGCCGAGTCGAAGGTGAAGTGGAGTGACTTGAAACAGTGGGTAACCAGTTTGCCGGCCGTACACAAGCACGCACCTTGACTAACGGGGGGAACTCTTGACAGATATGAAAGCAAACCAACGCACATTGAACTTAGGAGATGGGATCCCATCACCGCGACAGCGTCGTCTCTCGCAGTCACGGGCGCAGGCATGGTCACGTCGGCGGCAGACATTGTCGTCAAACCGATCCAGGCCTTTTCCCGAAGCTCGTCGCACGCCCATGACAGTAGGAAAAAAGACTCTCGTGCCTCACACCGAAGCCCAAGCCCGGACAGCAACAACAACGACAACATCTACGGCAAGCCCGCAGCGCTAGACCTCTCCCAAATCGCGGCCCATTCCGACAAGCAACCACCACCACCCACCAACCGCGCCGTCGTCGTCGAGGCCCTGCGCGGCTCGGCCTCGGGCATCGGCGGCTTCTTCAAGCACTGGACCAAGGGCATGTACGTGGACATGCCGCTGGCCGTGTCCGAGGGCCTGCGCAACGCGCCCCGGTTATACGGCGGGGCCGTGTACGACCCGGGCGCCGTGACGGACTGGAAGACGGGCGGGGCGGCGGCGGGCAAGAACTTTGCGCACGGCCTGGTGGAAGGGTTCGGGGGCCTCGTGACGGGGCCGGTCCAGGGCGCGAAGCGCGGCGGCGGCGCGCTCGGGGCGGCCAAGGGGGCCGGCGTGGGGCTGTTGAATCTGGGCGCCAAGATGACCTCGGGCGTGCTCGGGTTGACGGCCTACACGGCGCAGGGGCTGTATATGAGTGCTCGGGCTGCCATGCATGGGGAGACGAGGAGGTTGGTTAGGGAGGCGAGGAGGGGCGAGGGGGAGTATGCGTCGATGGTGGGGCAGGCAAAGGGGGTTGTGGTTGAAAGGAAGGGGGTGGTGGAAGCGTTTGATGAGTTGTTGCGGGGAGAAGGAGTGTTGAAATAAAGCTGCCGATGAATGAGAGTCTGAGAGGTGCAGATGGGGGCGGCCCGCCGAGGCCTGGGCCCTGGGGTGGGATCGCCCCGCACTGTGGACCTTCCCGAAGAGCATGGATTGGATGAGAAGGAAGTGCAGACGCAAACAGGGTTTACCTCCACTGTATTCTGGAGGCTGCAGGCTGGCTCGTGGCAGGAGCATGCCCCACCACCACATGGAATGGAACTCCCAAAAGCTCAATGCCCCGCGATTCAAGGTGCTTCCATCAACCCCAAACTAATACCTTTCCATGCATAATCAGAAAAGATCAACATCTCCAGACACATCCAGACGACCGAGATATCTGCCGAACCCGAAGACTTTGGATTATTGCTCGCAGGACCCCAGATGTGTGATCTTCGATTGACGATTAACCGTGGCCGACCATGACAGGGACGACGCCGGCGAACGGCAACGGGCTCCCTGTGCCGACATCCCCGGGGAGCGTCGATGAGGATGTCACTCATGCGCGCCACGCCCTTTCGGATCTGACCCTGAACTCCAGTCCTCGAAACGAAAAGGGCAAGGAGAAGGCTAAGACTACAGGTGGGTGTCAAATCGATTCCCAGAGCCCAGGATCGCTCTCGACATTGCCAATCTATAGCTAACCGTTACGCGCCCGCTTAAGCTTGCCGTCTCGTTGCCCTGCCCGCCGAGCTTATCGCCATCATCCTCGAGTATCTCGTTCCTTTGGACCTCAACCACGTCGCCGCAACCTGCCGTGCCCTCTACCGCCATGCGACAGTTGACCGTCTCTGGCAAGCCCACGTGCAGGACAATGTGCCAGGACAACTGGTTACCTCCTCACATCCCTGCGCTACGTTCCGTGACCTATACCGGGCCCACGACCCTCGCTGGTTCCTACCGAAATACAAGATTTGGTTCGCCGACGAGGGCTTCGCGGGGCAGTTGGTTGTGACTCGCTACAGCCAACAGCAAGGATGCATCAAGGGACACGTACTAGTTGCCTACAATACAGACCACAGTTTACACGTATGGGAGGACCATTCCCAAACCATCATAGCTGCCTTCAGCCCTGTTGTCAGCCTCCACGTCGAGATCCCTGCCATCCAACTCTCGGCGCACCCTAACCAGGACCCTTATGAAGACCAAGCCCAGAGCCAACAGTCCCGAGAGGGGAGAAATTTCCAGCCTGAGATTTACATGGGCGTAAACACTGGAGGCGGGTTGCACCGCAGCTTCATCCATGCGCGACACCTGTCACCCGAGGACGCCTCAACCCGCTACAGGCCGCATTTCCCCTACGGCCAGATCTGGCCACCACCTCTCCTCCCGGCCCCCCACCGCGTTCAGGGCGCCGGCTTGGAGCGCCCCATGTTCCTAAGACCTCGCGACCGCGCTAACTCGCGAGGGGAGGTCTACCAGCGAGCGTTTCGTATTCACAAGTGGTTCGACAATCCTAGCACTCACGGTGCCGACTACAATCGTATGCTCTGCACACTTTACCTCCCCCCCCCCTTTTCCAGTTGTCCTGGGAGCCATAGCACTCCTGGGATCCTCGCATGCTCTCCCGCCCGGAAACCGTGTGGCTAATGATGTTGCCCTTTTTAGCGTTGGGATCAAGAAGACCCGCGGTATATTTCACGGGCAACAACATGCGCGAATTGACCCAATACAATCCTCCCCCTGGGGTTCTAACCCGGCGAGTCAACATTGCCGAGGCGATATCCACCTACGCGACCCTCGACCCGGAGCTGTACACCCCCACCCCCACCAAACCCTTCCGCGGGATATGGGTGGGCGACTACGGCCCCCACGGCTGCGAGTTCATCTGGATCCACCAGCCCGACGACGACGACGACGACATGTTTGACCCGGAAAGCATCGCCCGCTACGCCGACGAGTCGGACGAAGCCTATGCCGCCCGCAAGCACGACGCCACCATCTACCGCGGCAGGCTGGAGGCCATCAAGCTCACGGGCGACAGCAACGTCCCGCGGGGCGAGTACTCGTTTATCGTGGACGACCTGGGCGGGATCGGGTTCTTGAGGGTGGCGCACGAGCCGCCGTTTGAAGGGGTCAGGGTGGTCAAGAGCCGGGGGCATCTTGCGAGCCAGGGTTTTACCATGGGTGAGTTCTTCTTTTTTCTTCTTTTACCTTCTTCTTCTTTCCCAACTGCCCGTGTCATCAGGGTCACGCCTTTTTTTGGGGGGGCAGGGGGCGTGATGGTTGCTGACAGCCAGCGATGGTGGTGTGCGGACAGACGATTACGTTCCCTCGCAGTTGTTCTTGATATCGCCTGATCGGCTGGCGCAGAACTGGATTACGATGAGCCGCGTCACCCTTTTTCAGCGGGTCGATATTGATGGGCTTTTGGTTCCCGAATGAACCAGGGTTACGTTACGGTGGTTGGTCTGGAGTGTGATGAGTATTGTATCAGTTGTATGGTTATGAACTTATGATAGCGGATTGTGATTAATTAGCGTGAGGTGCCACGGGCCTCTGGGGCGAGCGACACGACACGGAAGAATGATACCCAAGAGAGTGGCAGAGGGCAGCGAGTACACTTTGTTTTGTAGGACGAGGCTAGACTGTATGAGTATAATTAAAGCTCGGAAGAGTTTGCTGGGGGCTTGGTGATGCTCCCTCACAATGTGGTCCTGAATCATGAGATGAACAGTGATATCAACAGGCAACGGAACTCTAACTCGGGAAAATAACATTATGCTCGGTGGTACTACCGAATCCTACACCAGCATGCGCCATTTCTCTAAACCGCCAAATCCTTTTCCGGAGCCGGCTGCTCCGTGCATGCAAGAAGAGTAACCAAAAAAGCACTACCCACCATCGCCATACAGCCAAACCAAGTCCCCAAACCAACGCACTCGCCCCATCATACCTCTAATTACTTCCCCCCATTGCCATTCCCATTAGCGGCCGCAGCAGCCATAACCCCCTGCCTCCGCATCCCCTCCCGCACCTCCTCGGCCTCCTTGCGGAAGCCGCAGCCGTACGTCTCCCCCGTCGACCACGTCAGCCCCCGGCCGGCGCCGTTGTCGGTGCACCGCGGGCAGATCTTGACGCGGTGCCACGCCGTCGCCAGGTTGCCGCGCACATTGTAGATGCCGCGGTGGTTCTCGGGCTGGGTATTGTACGCGTCGTCGGTCGCCTTGACGACGACGGTCGTGCAGTGCTTTGGCTTGGTGCGGTCGTGGCAGCCGCTGCTGCTGCGTTCGGCGGCTGTCGTGGGGTCGGTGGTGGTGGAGGTTGTTGTTGTGGTGGGGGTGGTGGTGGGGAGGGAGAGGATTGGGAGGTTGCCTGTGTAACGCCAGCGCTTCCAGGCCCAGGATTTGTTGCCGAAGCAGTTTTCGCTGTTGTTGTTGTTGTTTGTGCCGCCGACGCAGTCGTTGACGAGCTCGGCTTGGTCCCACGTCTTGCCGCCGTCGAGGGACACATCGACGCGCGAGATGGCGCGGCCGCCGCCTGAGTAGGCGTAGCCTTGCAGGGCGATAGGTTCGGCTGGTGTGGTGCTGGGGCAAGGGGGTTCGGCCGGGGAGGTCGAGTTGGGCGTGAAGCCTACTTTTTTGGAGACGGCGGCCATGTCGAGGATGGGGCTGCTGTTTTGTTGTGGGGTAGTTTGCGAGTTGTCGGTGGGCCCCATCCAGGGGACGCGGCCTCGTCGCACGCAGTCGCCTACCCAGACGCCCGTAATGGCGCTGGTGACGGGCATTTCTTGGATCGAAGGGGCGCGGTCCCAGTCAGGGTTGGGACCCTCGTTGGGGCCGAAGGACTTGTAGTCGCGCCGCTGCCACTGGCTAGTGCTCTCCTCGTCCGAGACGACAATCTTGCTGAGCCACTTGACGGAGCGTGCCGCGACGTGCCCAGGGACGACGGCCCGCAGGGGGAAGCCGTGATCTCGCGGCAGCGTTTCGCCGTTCATCCCAAAGGCCAGGAGCACATCACCACGTGGGTCGAGAGCCTTGGCGAGTGGAATGGAGGCGCCGTAAGCTTCGAGGCCGGTGAACTGGACATGGAGCGCGTTGGCGTCGTCCTGGTCATTGGTGGGGGTCGTCACGGGGCCCTTCAGCGTTGGCGACGTAGCATCAAGCACCTTCAGCCCAGCATCGGCAAGGATATCGGAGAGCCGGACGCCTTCCCACACGGCGTTACTGATGGCGCCTACGCCCCACTGCAGACCATTCGTTTTGCCGGCATGCCGCGTCATGTCGTTCCGCCTGTTTCCGCTACATTGAAGCGCGACTGTCACCTTGTGTGCGGGGAACTTGGTCTTCAGATCGTCCAGGGTATACTCCTTTGTATCTCCGTCCGGCAGCTCGATGGTCAAAACGTGCTCGCCGGCTTTTGTCTCTTCCACTACCGGCACCCACATGTGGTGTCGGACGTAGAAGAGCTCATTTGGCGTGCGGAATGTGCGGTCGAGCTCCTCGTTTGGTGGCTCCGCGTTGCGTGGCTTGGCCGTGTGCGTGATCAGGCGCGGGTCGCGTATTGGGTCGCTGACGAACGGGTCTTCGATGCTCTCGGCTGCCGGCAACCCGTCAGGGCCTAGGTCGGCCATGTCGATAAACCCAATCAGATACTGCTGCAGGATCTCGCGCACATGGGGCGCCTTATGGATGGTGAAGATGTTCCAGTACGGCTCAATGCTTCCGCCGGCCGCACGCAGGATTACATCGCCACCGGGGTGGGCGGCGATCCAGTCTGTGATATTGTAGACCTTGTCCTCGAATGCAACCCATGGCTCTGACGAAGAGGCATCGTGTTTTCGGACGTCGACAAGACGGTACCGTGGGAGGGAAGGATCTCGGTCGTCGGTCGAGGTAGGGGGCGCGCTGTCCAGTTTCGGCTTCTCCTCGCCGAGTTGGGAGTAGGCCAAAACGGAGGCGATAAGACCGCCGCCAACAGCCAGTCCAAACGGTGCTGCTCGTGCCTGAACCAACCGCTTTCGCCCTGTTGGTAGCTTGGGAGGCGGTGCGCCGGATGTTGTGTCCTTCGAAGCACGGCGTGCGCTTGTGTGTAAGCCGCGAGGCCGGAGCCTGCAGTATTGGTATATCGTCAACTCGGGGGCATCGCGTCGGCTGAGTTGCCGGAGGGCGGTGGTCGCGAAATGTTTCGGAGCTCGGGTAGCCATTGTTGAGCTGTGGCGAAAGACAGGTGAGCACGCGGCTCCGTTTGTTTGTAGAAGTCCAAGGCACCTACCTATCGTCGTCTACCGTCGCATGCTGCTTCAGGTGCGCAACAACACCTGCTCTGTCAGGTGTGTTCCAATCGCAGGGCCGGGGCTGGGCGGGACGAGAGTTCCGTGGAGAACTGCGAAATCAACAAATTGGTGTTGTCGTTGCACAGTGGCCGGGTGAGACATGAGCTGAGTAACACGGCGTCGGGGGTTAAGGGTGGTTCGGAAAGCAGGACAACCAAATCTCTTGCCTTCCCAAGGTTCGAAAGAACTCTCACCGCCAAAGAAAGGAGTCATGGCTTCGACGAGGTCACATGAAGAGCAGCCACCGAGAACTGACTGGGAAGGAGCTCGTTTCTGGTGCGTGCACAAGGGTTGTTGGCAGGACCTGGCAGGTTGAGTCGACCGATGATTGCCGCCCCGGCAGTCGGTGTGGATCTCCTTACGTCAGGGTCTAGGCGTGCTGCAGGCCGGAACGGTTCCCATACGCTGGGACCCTCGCCATTGGCCAGCTGACCACGCCTGAGATTGAGCGTGACAGGGGGCGGTGGAGCCAGCTGGCGCCGAGACGGTGAGCCCGCCGATGCCCGCCGAGAACCGTGCTCCGAGTCCGTCTTCTCGCGGCCCGCTTCAACGGTCGGAACGGTTTCACAACGGCACCAGGATTTTTTGATGCAACTCACACTCATTTATGACTCGAAGCACGCGATTATAAAAAAATGACGAAATACAGAGCGACAATCGCGAACAATCATGACCCATGATCCACCGAAAAGTTAAACCAAAAAGAAAACCGCATTTATCACATCCTCGGAACCTCTCAACCCCGTCCCGGCCCCGAACCGGCCAAACCTCCACCCCCTAGGAAGTACGGAATACTAATACCCCCATCTAGTCCCACTCCCCAAAACCCCCCTCCTCCCAACCCCAGCAACAGCAACACTAGAAGCAACCCCCTTAATCGCAGGCGTCAACCGGCCGCCACCACTACTAACCTCCCGTCTCGGCGACGCACCCCTGACAAGCGGTTCGGCATATGACACGGTCCTCGCCACCTTGGCCGTGTGCTGCTGCTGCTGTGGCACTGCCTCTTCCTGTTCGGCAGCGCGCTTGCGCTCGGCGGCCAGGCGCGCTGCGTACCGCTGGGAGCGGCGGCTTGGTGGTGGTGGTGTCGGCTTTGTTGTTGTTGTTGTTGCTGCTGCTGTTGTTGTTGCTGCTGGTTTGGTCTGCTTGGGCTTTGCTGCTAGGGTTTTTGTACTACCCTTGGGTTTGGGTTTGGGTTTGCCTTTGCCTTTGCTTGCTACCTTGCTGGCTTTTGGCGACTTGGCTGGGGTGGCTTGGGCTGGGGCGGGGTCTACGGGCCGCATGAGGGCGGCCGGTGCTGGAGGTGCTCGTGGCGATCTTGGTTGCAATGGTTGCATTGATGGCGGTGCTGGCGGTGCTGGCGGCGCTGGTGCTGGCGGCGCTGGTGCTGCTTCCGGTGCCGGTCGTGCCAGAGGTGGAGGCGATGGTGCCCGCGGAAGCCACGGGTCGGCGGAGCGTTTGGAGTGGGAGGTGCTGGGCGCCGAGGAGAGCGCGCTACTGCCGCTCGAGGTGCGGCGCCGAAGGGGGTCGTGGCGGCGTCGGCGGACTTCACCGGAAGGGGTTCTGCGGTGGGTGGTGGATATGGGGGGAGGAGCAGCAGTCTTGGGTCTGTGAGGGGTTAGCAAGCTTGGGGGTGACGGGAGGAGAAGGGGCCCTGACTTCTTCTGACGCGGCTTGTGGGTTTCGGATCCCACGGCCCCGGGTTCTGCTGTTCTTGGGCGCTTTGCGGGCCGATCCTTTGTTCGGCTGCTCGTTGACGAGACGCGGCTACGATTCGGGAGGAAATACGACCGATATACCGTGTCGATGGGTCCCTCGGCGTCGTGCGGCGGCTTCTCGATGCACTCCTCGATGTGCTTCATGCGCCCGTCCAAATCCGGTACGAGCTCGATACCGCACCACGGGCAATACTTTGCATTATCACGCCCATGGCCTTTGCAGAAGCTCAGATGCTTCACAGCGTACGCCTCGGTGAAGAGACCCAGAGGAAGGGCGCAATGCTCACAGAAGGGGCGTTCTTTGTCGACCTCCTCCCGGTGGAAGTGCGTCTCGCTACCGCCGGACCTATCGTGGAGATCCTCGGAGAGGCGATCACCGCAAGTGCCGCACGCTGACCAGTTGGTTACGCGGTCTTGCACACCAGGGTAGCAGATGTTGTCATGCTGGGTCCGGTCTGCGACTACGTCAAGCGCCGAGTGGTCGCGTCCACACCGAGAGCAGAATTTCCAGTTCCCCTCGCGAGTGCGGTCGGTGCGTTTCTTATCAGGAATCTGGATATGGTCGTCTGCGTTTTGGGCAACAAGCGAGTTCAGGATCTTGGAGTGCTTCATGACGAAGTGCTGATACCTCTGCTCGGGCAGCCAATGTGCAAACAGTGCCTCGTCGCAAAAGTTGCATTTCTCGGCCACGTGCTTGTCCTGGAGATGCTTCTGCATCGCCGACGGGTTATTTGTCGGGTACACGGCATCGCAATCCGAGTATGGGCATCGCTCCGTGCGCGATAAGACGAGGTTGCGCATGTCATGATGGTCTTTTTGCAGACGGCGAACCTCGGTGGGGGTCAAGACTGACAACGAGACGACCGGGACGCTGTCGTGGCCCAGGTTGAGCAGCCTGTCAACCGGCGGCGCGTTGACTGCCATCGACTTGTGCATCTGTACGTCCAGGGGGTGGGCGTAGCTACGCGCTCGCAGGTGCTGCCCCCTCTCAACACCAGTCACAGACCGGAACCGGACACTGTCTGGAAGGCGCTGCGGTAAACTCTGCAAGCTCGGGTTTGCAATATTCGCCCCAACCGGCCTAGTAGCCCTGGGGGGGGTGTGACTCGCAGGGGCTGGAGGTTCTTGGGCCGCGGAGGGTAGCGTGGTGCCCGGCGGGGGCCGTAGGGGAAACATGTCAGGCGTAAAAAAGGTGGTCAGAGGCTCCGGCTGTTTCTCCCACGGCTGGATCGCCTTCAAGTGTGGCGCCACTTCGTCCTTCCAAAGCTGCCAGTCGTAGTGGCGCTGCCGCGATGCCGGGATCGGCCTGTTCAGCGAGCGGTACAGCAACGAGTCTGGCGTCTGGTAGATGTTGCGGTAGCCGAAGGGCAGTTTGGGTTCCGAATCCCCAAATCCTCGTGAAGGTTAGTAGGTACTAGGGAAGCACACTTCTCGCTGTTTGCGACTACTTACGAGGCAGAGTCTTCTTGTCTTGAAGAGAGACCCATACATCGGGCTCGGTAATCATCCTGCAGATCAACTGCCACTCGTCTTCGGTAGTCTCAAGCTTGGGACCGACGAGAAATCTTGGCTTGCTCTCGGCCGCATCAGCGACCTTGGACTTGGTGGTACGCTTTGTTGGGCGGCCCTGAGTTATGCAAATCCAGGACCCGGCGGGTAGGTAAGGCTGCTCGTGATCACCCGCCGACCACACTTGCGCAACAAGTTGTCGGAATTGGGCGAGAGTTGTGGTAGCCGGATCCCACACCAGAGGTTCCGTACTCTGGTCAGCATCGCAGATGGTGTATTTCTCAAACACTGGCCGAAGTGATAGGAATTGGGGGAACAAATCCAGTGCATTCTCGAGGGGAGGAACTCCGGGTCGCTTCTCCAGCCAATCCTTCCACATACCCAAATGGTCAGCAAGCCCCTGGAACGGGAAGTCCATATCCTCGGTAGGCAGCGAAACGACAATCTTGGAATCATCCCCTGGGAGCATGAAGATCTCTGAGCCCGGAAGATGCACCTCAAGGGATTGGG
The DNA here is from genome assembly GCA_033296705.1 of Chaetomidium leptoderma. Lineage (NCBI taxonomy): Eukaryota > Fungi > Ascomycota > Sordariomycetes > Sordariales > Chaetomiaceae > Chaetomidium > Chaetomidium leptoderma. The sequence continues at coordinate 8,932 of MU857111.1, read as the reverse complement.
CTTTGCCGAAGCTCTTGTCCGACATAGAGCCCTTCACCAAACTGATGAGGGCTTGCCGCACGAGTCTGGCATCGTCAACCTCGTCGTGCAGAATGTACTGCTTCTCGTATGGATGGCTGAGGCCAGGGAGGAAGAGGTGCCAACGGTCGCTGATGCTCAAGTTCTCCCTCTCCTCTCCTCGGCCAGTTCTGGCCTCGAGGGTAATGGCCGCTGTCTTGTCTTTTTCCCATTGGGCAACCACCGTGTCCCAAAGCTGGGGCGGGAAAGCCAAGCCGCCGTATGTGCCGATCTCTTTGGAGCCTCGACCTCGACCTTGATCCTTGATGGTGAACCAGGCATCTGGAACGGCCGGGTATCCAGGACGGTTTGGGAGGCGGCCGGCAGCGAGGACACGGCATATGCTAGCCATTCGCGGTCCGTGCTGGTTGCTGTAAAAGGCGTCCCTGGGATTCTCGGGCATCCGAAAGTAGGCGACATCGGGGCGATTCATCATGGGCACATCGGCCCAGTCGAGCACAACCTTCAGGATGCGGTGGGAAGGGTCCGGCTCCCACGTCCAGGGGATAGGGTCGCCCGGCCCGGCGACGAAAAGGGCCTGTCCGCGTGCGCCGTCGTCGTTCTCCAACGCCTCGAGTCGGTCAACAAGCCAATCCCAAGCCACTTGATCATTGCTATAATCGCCGGGCCCGGCCGCAAAGATGGTGAGTCCGTTAGCGTTCAGATCACGGAGGAAATCGTCCCGTTCGGCTTTCTCCGTGTAGGTTTTGCTCTTGTCCAGGAGGTACAGGTTGTAGCTCACGCCAGCACGGTTGTCGAGACCCAACAGTCGGTCAACGGCGTCGATGAAAGTGTAGAACTGGTCCACTCGGAACCAGACGACGCCTTGGTAGCCATATAGGGGAACCCATCGCGGCTTGATACTGGATGGGACGCCATCGAAGGGAGTGTGGAGGGTGGTTACGAATCGGTCTGTAGCTGACCACCGGCTTGGGTGCTCGCCCGCTCCGTCGTGGTCGTGTAGTTCCTGGAAGACGTTGCTCACGGGACCGCCACCGGGGGCGCCACCACGGAGCAAGACTTGGCCGGGATCGGCGATAGACATGGCACCCTCTTCATCAGAGGTACTATCCACCACCAGCGAGGCGGCGTCATCGGAATCATCCTCCGAGACAGCACCACCACCCCGCAAACCGAGAGCTGTCGTAGATCCTAGATGTCTGGGTCGGCGGGGACTCTCCCGGACATAATACGCCTCCATCTTCGGATCCGGTTCTGTCACCCAACAGTCAGCACACCACCACTCTTTCTCACCAGAATAAAATACTCACTCCTAACCCCAACATCCCTCTCATAAACCCTCTCAGTATACCCATTCAAAAACCTCAACTCCTCCCCACCCCCACCACTCCCACTACTACTACTCCCCCTCCCCACCCCCCCCCCCACAACCCCCCCCCCC
>MU857110.1:0-34472 GCA_033296705.1 Chaetomidium leptoderma | reverse complement strand
GAAGATGTGGGTGGCTGCCCCACCAAGGTCTGTGCCCATGCCCAGACCCACACCCTGTCGTTGCTCCAAGACTACCTCGACCATGTGTATCCCCTCCTTCCCATCATCCATGGGCCGACAAGCCGGGATCTCATAAGAAAGTTCTATGATGGGCTCTCTTGTGGAGAACAGCTCCCACCACACACAACGGCTCTCATCCTGGGAATGAGTGCAATTAGTGCGTATTTCTGGCAGCCCGACACTGGACACCACAGCCGCTTTGCATCTGCCAGAGAGGCAGCGGAGATATCGCTACTGTGGCGAGACTGGGCATCCGACATTCTAGCCAATGCGCCCCCGGAGCCAGGCGCCGGCACGCTCGAGGGGGTGCAGGCTTGGACTCTCATGTCCTTTATGGTCCAGAATGTCGAGGGCTGCTCCTCTCGCTCCAGGATCCTACACAACCGCGCACTTACTGCTGCCCGCGAGCTCCTGATTTATCTCGTAGACAGTCCGAGATCTGATCGCAGTGAAGACCGGGTCACTCGCGAACTCAAGCGAAGAATTTGGTGGCATATCGCTGCAACAGACTGGTATGCACCCCTAACCATGGTTCCAACTCAAGCCCTCAAGGAAGGGCACTCGGACTGACTGGATTAATAGGCTACTTGGTTTCATGGGAGGCCCTACCGAAGGGACCTACTCTGTTCAGCTACGACACATGAGCGTGAATTATCCGAGAAACATGAACGACAACGACATAGGGACGTTCGACGACTCAACCAACGCCCCCGTCAACCTATCTACTCAGATGTCCTTGCTTCAAAGAATACGCATCGGGGAGATTATCAGGGCTGTCTTGGACGCGAGTCACCCTGGGGGTCCCGATGTCGACATCACCGACTACAGCCAGATCCTCGCTCTCGACCATTTGTTTGAGCAGGCCTTCATAGACCTGCCGCCCTTCTTTCAAAGCCAAGGCACCACCCTCCCACCCAAAAAGCTCGACACCCTCGAACTGCAGCGCGTCATCATCCAACTCGGTCTTCTCTCCCGCCGCGCCCGCCTCCACCGCCCCTTTCTCCTCCACCAGAGCCGATACGAACCCCGCCACCAACGGTCCCGCGAGATATGCCTCCAGTCGGCCCGGGCGGTAGTTGCCCTCTCCATCAGCATTCTCCAATCCTCATTGAACCTCGACCAGACAACAACAGCAGCATCAACCCCGACCAAACCGGGAGGCGGCCTCTCCGTGCACCGCCTCGGCCTCATCATCAACCACCTCTCGACAGCCTGCACCGTGCTCGCCATCTTCTACGCTGGCGCGAACTCTTCTGGCAGCAGCAGCAGCAGCAACCCACCGCCACAGGGGTCAGCAGTAGCAGGACCTCCTCCCAAAGAAAGCACCACCACCACCACCACCGCAACAGCAACAGCAGACGACGTGTCCGACGAGCTCGCGCAGGCGTGCCGCGTCCTGGGCGCGCTGGGCGCCGAGTCCCCCGTCGCGGCCGACCTGCTGCGCAACCTCGTCGGTCTGCTGAACCGGTATCGTGTTCAGGGGGGCGCGGGCGGGGGTTCCGATGGTGGTGGGACCGGTATTAGTAGCGATGGGCTGGGGGAGCATCAGCAGCAGACGGCTGCTGCTGCTGCTGCTTCTTCTTCTTCTGATGCGGTAGTGATAGGGGGGGGGGGGGGAACTAGTACCCTGGCGAACACCGAGTCAGATCATGGTGGCGTCGGCGGGGTTTGGTGAGGTTGTGCCGCCGTCGCCGTCGTCGTCGCTGGTTGATAGTGATGGGGTGGTGGTGGGCCTGGCGCCCCCCGGACCGGTTGTGGACAACAACTCGAGTTTTAGTTTGGATGGGATATAGGATGATTTTGTGATAGGCTCGAGCGAGGACTATAATCAGCTGTTTGCAGATTTGGATTACTACTGTGGGATTGCGTGAGACGCTCTCCTTTCTGATTGCTTTGGCACGGAGAAGAGGCCCCGAGGGTTTCAGGGGTAATGGGTTAATACAGATTTGCCTTGTATTCCGAGGTCCTCAATCATTCTAAGATCCGCCTTTCTGCTACTTGGTGCCAACTACCAATCTCAGGAATACAAGTCTTGCAATGGGATTCCGTAGCCATCGGTATACTCTGATTTCTTCTGTGTCGCTGCTTCCAAAAGTCATGGTAGCCCCAAATGACCCCTTTCCCTCCATCACACCACCCTCTAATTGGTGAAGACAACTGTGATACATATTTCACAGAATGGCAGCAGTCACCCCGACGACCCCGTGTAATGCGTCGGACATGGTGCGAAAGCCCGGACGAACCTCAAACTTCTACGTCTTCCGCAGCATGCCATGTCGACACCAACGCAATTGGCCGCCTCGAGGTCGGCACCGAGGCCATCCTCGACAAGTCCAAGACTCCAAGTCGGTCAAGACGGCTCGTACTCCGCAGTTTTCGCTTCGGGAACTGAAGGTTTCTCTATCTAAACTAGCACGGTAATTTCTTTTTCTAGACTTACCTGATTGGGTATTAAGTAGCTCGTATCGCCAAAAGGGTTACATCTCAGCAGAAAGCGGCGAGCTCACCCGGCTCACCCGGCTCAACCCCATTGGCGGGTGAGTGCAGGGCAACCGCGCGCCGGGAAGATATTCCCAAAACCGCCATCGGAGCACGCCTCACGGAGCGACCCATTCGGGCATCGGCCCTCATCTTAGCTGTCCAGCTAAGCTTCACGCGCCCCCCAGACCCCCATCCGCTTCGTTGCTTTTGGCGCAAGTGAACAGCTAGCCTCGAGATGAGAGGGAGGTCGAGCACCAGTAAAGAGTTATGCCATGTCATGTCACGCCGCGCGAGCAACCCCGTGACCCCACCATGCCCTATGTCGGAGATGGTGACATTGAAACTGCAAGCCTGCTGCTTTTGTCTCGATAGGCGAGGAGGGAGGGGCTTCCAGGCCGGTGAGAAAACCCGCTCTTTGTATTTTAGGCTGTAGGCCGAGGCACCACGTCGTAGAGACCCAGAGAGAATAGAGATGGTGCCATTGCCATGTGCCTTTGCATCTCGCGAGCCATGGTCCCCGCGCTCGGGGTGGTCCCTTCGGTTACCACTTGGCAGTATCTCTGTAGCACACAGCAGGAGGTTGGTAGGTTCGACCCCCCACGGGGCAACATGTCACGACGGTTCCGGTCACACAACCCCGGATGTGGAAGAACTCGGATCCTACCTTGGAGTCGGATTCCATCTGTGCGCGCGTGTGCTGCGTAACCCGGTACGTCTCGGGGCGGTCTGGCCCCGCGACGTCCCGGTTCATGGGTTTGCCGATATTGATTGCCGGTTTCCTCGCTTCGGGACCGGACGAGATAGGCTTGTCTTTCAGCCGCCTCCATGGCCCAAACAAGCAAGGCTTGTGTGAGTTCCACAACTTCAGTTGGGTTGCTACGCAGGAAGCCCATGCACCAAAAATAGCAGACCTCGTTCCATGGTATTGCGGGTGAGCTGGCGGTTGCGCAGCCTTGAACAACGCCAGCTGGGCACGGGGCGGTCTGTTCTCCCGATGGTATGCTAAAATATGGTCGGGATAATCCCCATGTCTTGCATTACGCCATTCGCTTCGGCGGTATCGGCATCGTGCTCCTAGCGTTGTTCTTTGGCGACGATGCAGCAATCTCAGCGTTGCTATTTTTATACTAGTAATAATCATCCTCAACTTGGACTGCACAATTTTCATGACACTGCAGTGCTGCTTCTGATTCAGTTCTCAAAGTTAAACAACATGCGTGTGTCACGAGAGCAAATCTCGTGCTGGTTCTGTCACGAGATGAACCCCATATCAAAGGCAAAAAACCAAGGCTCGCATGAAATCTGGGTTCCAGAGATACTAGGTACCGTAGGTTGAGCGTCACGTATAGTCAATGAGCATCATGTTATTCTCATTGTACTCGTAGAATCGCCCTAGGTAGGTAGTGAGGAAGGTAGGTTGATGTTGTCGGCCTCCCTGTAACAGTCCCTAGGAAAACACAACCTTCCTATGCACTGAGTATGTTAGTCGAACACCCTAGTTTCCGACTAGCCTAGGTACTTTCCGACCGCTTGTAGATCTTAGCGCTTACTTACAACTACTAACAACATTGAACTAGATATATACCCTCTAGTTAGTTGAACTACTCTGGGGAAGACAGGAAGCCTCCAAATCTAACCTTTCTAACCTAGGTACATACGCTCTTCAATCTAAGACTATTTTAATACGGCCTACCGCTCTCGAAGCCCCGTAGACCTATATAATATCGACGAACTCCGTATTAGGGTTCCTAGCAATCTACCTTTATCCTTTTCGACGGCTGGGCTGTATTTTCTATATGTGTGGCCATCAACAGAGACCCAAAATATCTGCATGTGGGCACCTCTGGCCCCTGTCCTGTTTCCCAACACTATTGGATCCTGGAGTTTCCTCTCCGCCTATGAATCACCGCTTCGACCTAATTTTCCGCCCTCGGGATCCTTAGGATTCTTTCGCCAAACCCCAAAGCCAAAACCTATAACGTTGCCTCAACCACAAAAATAATCAAATCGACAGTTCAGACCGGGGGGACCAGAGCATACAGAAAAGAAGGATGGAGCCTCCAACTCTCGCCACTCTCCCGACCGAGATTCTCCTCCGCATTTGCAGCCTTCTGTACGAATCGCACATTCCCAGTCTCGAAGCCTTCTTACTGGGGAACAAGCACTGCTTCGCAATCGCTGCAACCGTTCTCGCCGACACCATCACGTTCAACATCAGGAAACCTGCTCAACTCTCTCACGATGTCGAGAAATGCAAGCAAGTTACTCCGGCGGCACCAACTCGATCTGTTTCAACACGTCCGGCGCCTCGTCATTGTCGGCCGCATGGACAGCCCGTATTGCAAAACAAGCCACGGCGGCACGAACCCAAACTGGGAGTTGGGGTCGGACTCAGAAGGCGAGCGGGAAGATGACGAGCCTGAGCCCATTCCTTGCCCGATTACGCTGAGGATCGCAAAAAGGCCAACCTGGCATTTTTCACTGCCCACAACAACAGACTGGGATGTCACGCAGGCCCGACTGCACGGTTTTCAGTTCGGATCGGAGCACGGCCGCGGTGCGGTACCCTTAACACCGAAGCCCAGTAATGGCCATCTCGGCGATCCTGACGACGCTCCTGCGAGTGCGGCCTACGACAGCGATCACCACTGGCGGCCCCTCGCAGATCTCATCTCCCAACTTCCCGGGTTGGCGGACTTGGTCTACCGGTGCCCGTCTCAGTTCCCGCCTTGTCTGCTCAAGGCCATGCAGGCCAACAAGAAACCGGCACGGTTGCACTTACAAACATTCAAGCTACGAAGCGCCTACGACGACTCGGCTACCATCGACCCCCACGAGTGGGAAATCATCAGCTCTCCCTGTCTCCACAGCATATGGCTTCAGTACAGGATAGCAGTGAACAAGAGTTGGGGGCAAGCTCAAGTCCCCCCCCAACAGCTCGACGCGTTATGTGGATGGTCAAGCAAGGACCAATCTCGCCTTGTCTCGGAGAAGTCAAGATGGTCCATAGCTGCGTTGCTGAATCGGGTACTCTGCAATCACTTCCAGCCAATGGAAGCTTTGCCAATGTTTTCAGGGGCCCTGTTAGGCCCTGGAACCCGATTACGGTTTTCAACCAAGAGCAACGAGAAGCCCTTCCGAGTCGTGCCTTTCCCTCCGACAAAGGCCATCTGACACATCTGAAACTCGATTCAGACACATGCACTATTAGTCCCCAAGATTCCGTATTTGGGTATGGCCGTACCTGGATGGAGAAGTGGGACAACCTGACCGACTTCTCGCTGTTGCGTACTCTGGCTCTGGTGCAACCTGTTTCCCAAGCACAACTCCTCTCACTGGAACGAACACGTCTCCCCGCGCTGACGGCGTTTTCGCTGACCTGCGAGGCACCCTCGTCCACAGATGAAGAGAGAATTAGCTCGAGGTCGGACTACTTCCAGACCATCACGGCCTTTCTGTCTGGCCTGCCTTCCCTGACAGCACTCCAGGTTACCGCGTGGGACCATGCCCAACAAATCTTTTCATTCCACAGCTCGAGGCTTGAGCGACTGTCGCTGGTACCAATAGAACACTAGAGGAGCCGCCAGTTCAACGGGGATCCAGCGATCTGCTGCAATATGCAAGCCCACCTGACTCTTGAAGGACTGGCAGTACTCGTCTCGTCCTTCCCCCGCCTCACAGATCTTTCCATTCCGCTCAAGCGATCAAGGGGAGACAGTGGCGAGATTGCATTGTACCGATACATCGGCGAGCATTGGCCCAATCTCCGCCGGCTGTCGTTGAGGCTGGACTGCAGCCCTCCTCATTTTGTCACCACCGACCAAAGCGAGCACGACACGCCCCTCCCCAAACCCTACCCTTCTGGCCCTGGCTGGCCAGCGGTGGGCGCTGCTCTGAACGAGGACAGGGATCAGTATGCCCAACGAGAGTGCTGGGTGGGGCGCTACCGCAACGGGCACCTCTACGACATTCTCATCAACAGCGCCCTGGACGCGTCCCTTGCTCGCCAGATCTTTGATGCCGTGGGAGGGGGGAACGTGGAGACGTTCCTGGTGAAAACATACGGTGGGTTAAACTTCCCACAAGTCGGGCGGCGGCCGCCAGACTTTGGTATGCCCAGGAATGCTGGACCGGCCGGGTCCCTGTTGCGCCCGTTTCTGAGCGCGATTGGGAAGCAGTGGATGGCGGAGAAGATGAACAACAGGGTGGCCGTCAAAGGAATCGGCCTTGAAAGGTTCTGGGGCTCGCCGATTGATCCTTTTCAAATCAGGCATGTCAGGGATAGGGAGATGATGCAGTGCTTCCGGCGGGTGTGGCCTGATAAGAAGGAAAGGAGTAAAGGGTGGTTTGAGGATTGGGAAAGTTGGGGACTTCAGGCCGAGTGAATCACCAGGAGGACCGTCTCGATGTCAGTCCACCAAATCTGGGCAAGCTGGCAGTACAGTCGTACATACAGTGACGCGGCCTCTCTGACTTTCTTCCGGTATTTTGAGGGCACCGATGCGTCAAGCGGTGTTGCGAGACGGGCTAGGCCGAGGGCACTACCGTAAGAAGAAGAAAAGGAGCCGGGCATAGGCAAGAGAAAACCGCTGTGAGAATAACATTGGATGCTATAAAAAAGAGAGTGCGTTTTGAATCTGCCACCCCGCGAATCTCTCACAAAAACCCCATGTTTCGATGCCAAACTGAGCCAGCAGAGCCACCGAGTTGTTGGAAACAATCAGAACCCCATTCGCCTCAACCCGTTCAACGCCGAGCACAGAAACAAGCCAATGCAATCAGCTAGAGAACCAGTGGAAAACAATGCCCAATACCAGAGCAAAACCGCGTGTGTTGTTGTCTGTCTCCCATCAATGCAATCCATCGAATCCCAATGTTAGTACCAAATGCCCCATGATTATGCGTGCCATTCCATCCCATCCCATCCCTCCCATCAAGCCAGCCAAAAAAAAGATTGGTATCCCATCCTCTTCCCGTTGGTATCATATATCCCCCCTCAATGCGCAGCAGGAGACAGCGGCCCTTGGGTCTCAACGACCTCAGCAACCTGATCCCACCACAAGCCATGCGCATCGCGATCCACAGCCGACACCCGGTCCATCATATCCACCATATCCCTAACCTTGTCCACAAACTCGGCGAGCCCCAACCCAGCAAGCTTCTCGCCCGCCGTGCTGGTCACCTTCACCTTTTCGGTCGCCGACGCAGCCGCGAGCCTCGCCATCACATGCCCGCGCAACCGGCCCAGCAGCAGCCTCAGCACCGGCTCCCTCAGCTCACCGTCGCGCTGCGACGCCGCCTCGGCGCTGGCAGCGAGGAACTTATTCACCAGCCCCCTGAGCTGGTGCTTTGTCGCAGTCGGCATCGAGCGGCCCGCTTCGAGCGCAGCCATGACCCCCTCGGCGGCGACCTCGGGCGTCATGTCGGCCTGCGCACCGTCCTTCCTCTCCAGTACGGCAAGGATGCGCTGGGCTTCGTTCCGCCAGGGCGCGCGGACGTCGCGCTTCAGGAGGTTCTTGCACTGCAGGAGGATGGCGCCGGCCGTGATGATGCGCCGCGTGAGACGGCCGGCCTCGAGGATGCGTTTGTGGTCGAGGAGGAGCATCTCGGGTGTCTCTTCCCGCGGGACAGGGGAGAGCTGGGTAAAAAGGTCGACGAGGAGCTGGGCGTAGATGCGGTTTGCCGTGGGGCGAGAAGACGGGTGGTTGATGCCCTCCGGGTCTCGGCGAGACGTCTCCGAAAGCACTTTCTGACGTGCTACGCGCCAGGTCTTGGTGGCGACAGATAGATCGTGTCTTCCGGCCTCGAGGTCGGTGGCGAAGGCCTTTGCCTCGTATGTAGGTGCCTGATCGACGAGCCGCGGGGCGGCAAGCTGGAGCAAATAGTTTGCGTAATCACTGAGCATGACATCAATGAAGCTGTTGAGCGCCTCGAGGCGATCGACGTAGCTTCCATGGCTCAGTTTCTCCTCGGCGAGAGCCTTGACCTCATCGTCCCTGACCGGAGCACAGAGCTTTGGCAGCAACGACCCCATCGCCTGGAAGAACTTCTCGTATGAGAAGCTACCCATGGTGAATTGGCGCTTGGCGATGTCAGTATCCAGCAATTCCCCAATGAATGAATGCATCGAGTTGCCGGGTTTGACGAGCCGCTGTAGCTTCTCTCGAATTAATTCGGCGACCTTGAGCAGCAGGAAGAAGTGAGATTCCTGGTTGTGCGCATGCATTGTTGACCTCATCTCCTGGAAGAGCGGAGCCAGCAAATGCTCTTGCTGTTCATGGTACTCGTGGGGCTCAGTGCGGAACTCCTTGTTGATGGCCAGCTCGTGGACAACAATCCTGTTATCCGGCAGCAGGCTCTTTCCGCTAGGAATCACAACGCTGACCCTAAATGGCTCCGGCTTCCTGGAAGGCGTCGCTGGTGGTGTTGGAGCCTGCGTCTGCGACTGGTCTTCTTGGCTTTCTTCCACGCCAAGGACCCCCATGGCTGTTTCTGTGACTGTGTGGTCTGCCACACGCGGCTTCGTGTCGCCAACAGGCTTCTTGGCCCCTCTTTTGCGGGCGGCCTTTACGGCCTCGGTAACTAGTTGTTTCCCCTTGGATGAGCCGGCCAGCTTCTTGATCCTCACCAACAGGAGCAGCTGGTTGTTGCGGATGCTTTCCTTGTAGACCTGATCGACCGAACCATCGGTGGTGTCCTTGACAGACTCCCAAATGGCATCAAGCTCGACGAACTGCATGACCATCAGGTCGACAAGGGAACTCGAGTCCCGCGCCTTCCATGCAATCAGAGCGTTGTAGAAGGTGGCATAGACTTCGGGAAAGGCTGCAAGCAGCGCTGGGGGTGGTGTGAAATTGTTGAAAGCCGTCAGCCGCCCCGCAATGTTTTCGAACAGGACCAGTAGATCCCTAGCCTTGCCGACCAGTTCTTGAGACTGGGGGTTGGCCAGGTTGTCTTTGGGCATGGGGTGCGCCTGGCTGGACTCGGTATCTTCGAGGCGCTCCTTTTCTTCCTTGTTGCTAAGCACTTGCGATGGGTGGCCCAGGATGAGAAAGGCGCTCAGGAAGGACCGTACTGCGGCCATCTCCTCCACGGAGCCAGGCTCGCCCTCGTCGAGCCCGCAAATGCGGAGCATCCGTGCCGTTAGTACCAGCACGCTATCTTGTGAGAGTAGCACTGTGACTTCGTCGAAAGACGTCTCACGAACCGCGTCCAAGGACAGGCCCAGAGCCGAAAACTCGGCCACAGCCTGCTTCCTTTTCGCGGCCTTCCAGGACCATTGTATCCTCGAGGCGGCCGCTTCCTCGGTCAGTGGCGTCGGTTCGCGTTCCTTGAGCTCTTCAAGTTCGGGTAGCACCTCAACTGATGCGGGCTTGCGGATCCCGAGGCTTTGGCCGCGCTCTCTTCCCCTGATTTTGGCAGCATTTCGGCTGCGCAGCTCTTCCCTTCTCCTCTCAGCCTCGGAGAGGCGCTCCTCCATCTGTGATTTCATCTTGCGAATATCTTGTTCTCGCTTCTCCTTCATGCTCTCGGCAACGGCCTTGGCCCGTCTGACCTCCTCGGCGCATGCAGAAGTTATTTCTGCGAGGTTGCGCTCCCGGGCCTGGGCGGCAGCAAGAGCTCTCTCCTCGCTCGCGCTGGTGTTTCTAGGCACAGCCTTGGCGAGCGCTGCCCGAAGGCGCACCTTTTCGGCGTGTGCGGCACGGTCGGCCAGGCGTGCCTTGCGGTCCTCAAGGATCGAGGCGCGGCGGAGATGCTGGGCGATGTATTTGCTCTGGGGGCCTCCATCGCGGGCACAGCCGGCCGAGGAACGTGAGTGCGCGGAGGAGATGCTGTTGCGGCGCGACGAGGCCGCGCTGTCTTTGCGCCGGGTCTGGTTCGTGGCGCGGTAGAACAGGCGGGCGGCGATGTGCGGAGGTGGGGTGTGAACCTTTGTGTCGTCACCCTCACCATCGACGAGTTCCATCTCTTCGGCGGGCGGCGAGAGAGAGCGGTTTGCGGTAGCGTTTGTCATGTCGGCGGATGGTTGCCCATTGGACTCCTCGAGATTCCGGGCTGGTTCGGTCAGGTCTAGTGACGGGCGCCGCATCGTGATAGTCGTTGCGCGGGGGGTTCGGTTCTAGGCGAGAAGCAGATCGCGTTGTCTTCAGAAACCCTCAGGGCGGGAATCTGGAATCGATATTGGATCGGTGTAAAGTGGAGACGGGCGTCTGTCTCATGGACTTGGACGCAAACGGAAGCCGGCGGGCGTGCGGGTCTTCCGGGAGATGCAGCTGCAAAAGTGACTGCCGAAAACAAACCCGCGACGGGTCAAACGGGCGAGCACGTTTGGAAAGGGCCGGGACAAAGAATCGGATGGCGACTAGGGAGAATTTCGAGTCGATGGGAGCGAATGGCGTTGAGAAATATCTTGGATGGAAATAAGGAATGGAAGGAAAGAAGAGGAACCTCGTGTCCAGCAGGCCCTTTGCTGACAGAAGCAGAAAGGCAACACTCGGATGGAGGGCAAAACGAGGCGACAGGGATGGAAGGCTGGGGAACCATGATGACGGCAGCACAGAAGGGCAGGCAGGTGGGGCACCGATTCCCCCAAGGCCTGAGCCCGCTGCGAGTTATCGATAAGCACAGACTCGAGACAGACTCGCACTAACAGCATCACACGTTAATACCGAAGCGTTCTGCTAACAGCACCCAGCACGCACCCCGGCCGCGGCCGAGACACTCGCCTCGTCTGGGAGCTGAGCTCGCCCTGCAATTTCGGTCTTGTGACACGCTTCTTGCAACTCCAAACAACTCTTCCCTTCGGTTCCAAGGCAGCCATCTCGGCCAGGCCGAGGGGAAGGTCATAGCTTCACGACTTACGTTCGCCCGTGACCTCATTCGCGGGCCCTCATTGGAAGCCACTGGACAGGCTGCAATGCCAGTCTCAGCGGTGTTGTGCATAGGTGCGACGGCCCGATCGGTATAATCCTGACTTCCAAGCCTCCAGGTTCAACAGAGTCCCCGGATTCCTTCGCTTCAACCCCGACCGGCCCCTGCAATTCATGCACTCTGGCGACATCTGCGGCGAGCGCCCGTTAAATTCCCGGTCGACCTTGTCCGTAATGCACGCCGTCACTCTCTGCTGGCAACTCGGGTCTTTGGTGATCATCGAGCTCGGCTACTCGTTGATGTTGATGCAACTCGACTGGGGGGGCCCCGATCCAGTATTGCGCGTCTTTTTGGACGGGCTCGGCCGCGTAATACTGGGGTTGTGTTTGCGGCCCTCCAGCCCGATCATGCCCTGCCGCTGCTGACTCTGTCCGTTTTCTCTTTCTCAGGAACAACACAACGGCTAGTATCCCAAGCAAGATGCCCCCAAGAGCGGCACCGACACCCACGCCGACCATTGCGCCTGTGGACAGCCCGCCCTGGGAGGCCGGTGTCGGCAGGGTAGTATCGGACGAAGCAGAGTCGGTGCTACTAGAGGTCCGATCGGTCGGGGTTGTCGAAGCTGCACTTGACGACGACGACGACGACGCTGCTGATATGTCCGACGACTGGTAATTGAGCTGGAACATAGGTGCCAGCAGGACCATGCTTCGGGTAGCCGTCTGGACGGCGATGGCGCCCCCACTACTGGCGGTCGCAGTAGTCGTAATAATATCCGGGAAGGTCGCCGGCGCGAGGTTAACCATCTCCGACCCGGAGCACATAGCCGTCGCAACCGTCGTCTGGACCGGAGCGTCTGTGGAGATGACAGCGATACACGTATTGCCGTTTCGGTTTGTACACGCGAAGCCCCTGGGTTGTACGTCAGCCAACACGCGCTCGCTCGGCGGGAGAAGGAACCTGAAGGATCGCAACGTAGGTACTCAGGACAGCACCCCACGGCCGTCTCTCCAGGAACCATGGTAAATTCCACCTCCCACTCTGATCTCCCGCCGTGCTCAGCTGTACAAGCCGTTGTATAGCCCGTTGGACATGCCAACCCAGGCGAGTAAAATCCCCATCCGACAAAGGGATATCGCGGCGTTCCAGCCTTCTGCGTGGCAGGAGGCCAACAGTTGGTATGGTCCTCAGCTTGCCCAGTCCCACTCCTAACTACGCACTGCTGACCTCGAAAGCCCTCGGCGCACGTTGGGCACGTTAGCAAATGGACGGTGCAGCTGTCTGGCACAGACCATGTTGTCGTCAACGGGCCTAGTAATGTACCAAGCCGTCCGGTGAATGCCATTGTAGCAGCGAAGAAAGGACCAGGCTGGAGGGGGATGAAACGATCAGAGAAAGAATCGCGCCCGGTGAAGTTCGTGCGGCGTGTGGTGTGAGCTCGGCGTGCTCGGTTGCGACCCACGTGCGACCTCAAGGCCATCAACCCCTGGCGTCTTCAAGGCACAGCAGAACGGCGAGGATTGAGACCGGGTTTTCATTGGGTACCCAAACATCAACGGCGGCTTCGTGCAGATAGGGCGGGCCCTCTCACCCCCAACTCATCCAATCGCCGGAGGGAATCTACATACCTAATCTGAATGTCGGACGGGAATGCAGGTGAGACCGGGTGCGCTGCAACATCACTCCTTGGCGGTTTGTATGTAAGGTACCGTACTTTGTAGAATACCCACCCGTGGGCTCCCGAGGCACAGTTGAGAGAGTGAAGAACTTGACACTGCCATGATGCATCGCCCCCCTGGTGCGGCACGGCCTGCTACCACCGATTTACCGGCACGCATGGCACGAGGCCGCAAGCGACACAGGCCTCATCGTCTACTTGCGCCCTCTTACAGCAAGGCTGAGTCAAGGTCGACTTTTGGGCCCGCAACGCTGTGCGGCTGTGGCGTTGGTACTGGGAATGGCACAACGAGAGGGATTTGCTCAAGCGTAGTTGCGGCTCTCCTGCTAGACTCGGTGGCTTGATAACCAAAGTGTTTTTAAGAGGATATTTTATCACGTATCTCAACATTACACTCAGTACCTATGTAGTTCACATGTGATCTTTCATTCTGGAAGGGGAACGACGATCTGGTGATCTTAACCAGTTAGGTATTACCTTCACCAGTCAACCAAAACCATATGTTTATAGGTTTGTTGTAAATTTCTCCTTTCTACGAGGAAGTATCTAATATTCAGTAGATTCTAGCTTGGCGCTCACAGGCGAATACTATTGTGATGCGGCCTTTCCTCCGAAACGCTCTTTCAACCACTCCTGGAGAAGTTTAGTACTATCCTCCCCTTTCGACGGCGTCCAACCCTGGAAGTCGGCAAAGGTCGTGTTCCAGCAGAGTTGCATGGGATTTTGGGAAACTTTTCAAGCTGGAACGGACGCTTGCCATCGCGCGAGAGCTCGAATAGAACAGCTATATTGTACTCGATAATGACAGGCTGTGGCAAGGGCGGCTTAGAAATTCATGAGACTTGGCCCAACATTGATTTGGCTTCGGGTTTAACAAGGACATCATGATGGCATTTCAAATAAATCCGGGTATCCAATATCGACCCATCACCTCCGTCCCGCCTCCAACTCAATCACCGAACTGTTTATCGTCAGGGTCCGCCCCGGAGGATGCCCCCGCTTCAGCCTCGACCCCTGCAGTTCATGTACCAGTCTCTCGCCCCAGGTCGAATCCCCCGGCAGCTCCGGCGACATCCAGAGCGCATCATCGATCGTCATCTCGACCTTGTCCACCTGCACAAACAGCCCGCCCTCGCCCTTCCCCAGCCGCCTCATCCTCCTCCGGTCCGACGCCGGCTGCATTCCATCTTCTCCTGTTGCGTCTCGCCGCCGTTTCCTCCACCACATGAGATACCAAACCTCCATTGCCACCAACAAGGCCACGAACAGTATCAACCCAATCGTCAACCCGGCGGCTGCCCCGGGGGTCATGTCTTGGATTGACTCGTCTGGATCGGAAACCGATGTCGCTACCCCCCTCGACGGCGTCGCCCGGAACCATGTCGGTGATGATGTTGCTGCTGTTGCTGTTGCGGTAGTGGACGCCGCCGTGGTGCTGCTTGATACCACCTCCTCTTGGTGGACCTTTGGCTCGACGAGCAGAAATCCCGGGCTTGACAGGTCCGGGTCCGATGCGACAAACTCGCCCAGGCTTGTCGGCGGTTTGAAGCGGAGGACGTATTGTGTCTCGTTGGCGAGCTGGGTCGTGGGCGGGTCCGACGTCACCAGCTTGAGGTTCCCGTCATGGGCAAGGTTCACTGCTCCTTGTTGTTCGTATTAGTGAACCTGCGCTTTGGGGAAAGTGGGTGTGGTGTGTCTGTTCCCTCCCCCCCCACCCCCCCCAAGGACTTACTTGCCAGGCACAGTGCTACCGGGTCGGGGTCATAGTTCCAACTCGTGAGCCAGAGATCGTAGATGCTGTTGTTGAGCGCGTTCCACGAGATGAGAATCTCGTCGCCGTGCGTGTACGTCTCGAAAAAGTCGGGGCTGTTTCCGTCTGGCGAGTTCCAGAGGTATTCTCTTTGAGTATTATCCGCCTTTTCCTCTCTTTGGACTAGAGGTGTAGTCTGGTGGCTAACGGGCCAACTCAAGATTGTCATGTTGGCGCCCTGGTCTCGATAATTACACAAGGCACGATGCAAGCCACCAGGAATAGTACCCAGCGGTTGTCCAGCGGTTGTGCGGAGTTTACAATCTGCAATGAAAGAACTCGGAATGGCGGGCGCTAGATTTTATCATCCAACACGGCTATTCCAAACACTCCGAGCTCTTTCGCAGCTGAGCTTCCGATGCTGCATGTCTTTGCCAATGCGTGCGTACGAGGAAGCCATTTGCAGGCGGCAGATCGGGTCGCAGAGGATCAATGGGACCTAATGTGTTGGTGGACGAATAAAGTTGTTGCGGTGGGCACAGAAGCGCTTACTCGAACCAACGGCCAACAAATGGGCCCTGATATTGGCCGGATTAGCGGCCTGGGATCCAGCACGGCGCTTCTACCACTCCCCTGGAACCGCGATGCAGCGGATGCACCAATGGCGCGGCGCCAACCTCGGCCGAGCTGGACGCGTCAAGCTGGGGATTGCTCGCGAAACTGCGCCGAGTCTCAGCTCAATTTCTCAGCGCCAGGTTGATGCTGACACGTGTGGTTGCAGGCAAGATGCAAAGACTGCATGGTGCGTCTCTGGCATCCATGGTTTTGCAGGTCCACATGCGGCCTGATGCTCAGCCTTCCCCGACATCCAGTGTGAGGTAAGAAGCTAGCATCGCAACCTCTTCGTGCCGGCTGCGCTCCACAGGATGATCCGGTTTGCGTGAGGGATGTACTGAAAGCGAACAGCTCGCACAGCACGCATCGGGTTGTGCAACGTCCCTCCGAACGCGGACTTGCATGATCTGGCCGGGCACCACATCGTGCACCTCGCCGTCCCCCTCCCCCTGTCACCCGTGTGTGCGTGCCACAAGGTTTCACAGCCGACCCGGCCCGGGCCAGGACCTGCAGGCCGCATCGAGGCCGGCTGGACAGACCCACCCAGGCGCAGCAGCAACAACCCCACGGGAAGAGACGGCCGGCACTCGTTGCGGCCAGTGCATCCGGGAAAGTGTCGCGGACCGAAGAGTGCGTCATCGAGGGTTGCCGATGTCCGGGTCTGGTCCCGGATGAGAAGCCGCAGTGGCGACAGCACCACCGGGCAGCGGCGGCGGCGCAGGCGGGGAAACAGGTTACCACGTGGCGGATTGGTCGGTCAATGCAATGAATGGCCCTGCCCATCACTGTGCGCTTCCCGGCTTGGAACTTTGTTGCAGCAGCGAGTTCGATTGAGCGGTCAAGAAATGGCAATAATTGGTCCTTTGCGGGGGCCAATACAAAGTACAGTAGTAGTGCCGCCGTTTTGGCAGTCCAAGTCAGACTTTTTCAGCAACTGCGGATCATGGCTTGGTTCAAGTTGGAAACAACGAGTCCGATCTCCTCGTTGCCCCGGAATCTGGAAATTTTAAGCATCGGAAGCCTTTGAACTTTGAAGGTCCACATCGACCGGGGTTAAAAACAACGCGCGTCCAGCCCCTTTTGGGTCTAGACCGAGGCGCAATGCGGTCCAGACATGCGGGACAGAACCTGTCAACCTGAAGAACTCCGACCCCAGTCTTGTTCGATGCTTCGAAAGTGCCTGCCTGACCGCCCCCCTTTCCGGCCAGAGCATCAGGGAGAGGGGCACCACCCACCGAACCCCCACTATCTCCCAGGTCCTACCCTCCACGCCTTTCCCACTTTTGTTCTCCCAGTGGAAAAAAAGAACTTTTACTTTGCAAAGAAAAGGCCGAGAAGAGACTTCACGGACTCATATACCTACCTTGGTAGATGATAAGTATTACATATGCATGTGGGCAGTGGGACTGTGCCGCAGACACGGCATGATACGAAGACCCTGAGATACCTCAACGGCATCCTCTGTTGTGGGTCAGCTTCTGGGGTCAGAGTCTGTACGCTAACAAAACAAACCCCGGAACCTTGTAGCGTCCACTTGTCGTGGGAGAGAACTGATAGGGACGTTGTCAGCCACCGCCGATGCCCAGGTTCGTATTTCTCTGTCGCTCGTTGTTGCTCGTGTCCCGGGCGATCCTGAATCCTGCGATTTGCTTGGAAGGGACATAAACGAGCCATGTCGAGGTCAACTTTTCCGCTCCCCCAAACCTCTCTCTGTGCCCTCCATTTCTGCCGCCAGCGGACTCGCCCAAATCCCCTCCAAACGACGTTGCTTTGTGCATGGTTACCCGGGGGGTTGGGAATGCCCTCGTTTGCCGTCCGGGGCCGATGCCGCGCCTGTTTGTCCGTCAAGATGTTACTATTGACCCGCAAATCTTCCCCCATCATCGTCATCATCGCCATTGTCATCCTCGTCCTCCTCTACACGTCGGGGTCGGGGTCGGGGACAGGCGCCTGGTCGGACTTGGACGAACCATACTACCGTCACGACCCGCACAGGAGCCACCATGCGCCCCAAGGACGTTTCGGCGCTGGGGCCTCTCGTCCTAAACCTCCCGTCGACCCGGCATGCGAGGCTTTTCCGGATACCAGCAAGGTGCTGCTGGTCATGAAGACGGGGGCGTCAGAAGCCTTCGCACGCCTGCCGACTCAGCTGATGACGATGCTCAAGTGCCTGCCCGACTTCCTCGTCTTCAGCGACATGGACCAGAACATCGGCGGCCAGCAGATCCACGACAGCCTCTCGACGGTGCTGCCCGAGGCACAAGAGGGTAACTCGGACTTCGACCTATACCGCCGCCAGAAGTGGTGCCGCGTCGACCAGGAGAACTGCAACAAGCTGGGAAACCCCGCGACCGAAGGCTGGAAGCTCGACAAGTACAAGAACATCCACATGGCTGAGAAGTCGTATGCGATGCGCCCGGGCTATGATTGGTACCTGTTTGTCGACGCCGACACATATGTGCTCTGGCCGAACCTGATGCGGTGGCTGAAGAAACTGGACCCAACCAAAAGTCTATACCTCGGGAGCGTGACACTGATCAACAAGTTTCGTTTCGGCCACGGCGGTTCGGGATACCTCATCAGCAAGGCCGCCATGGAGAGCCTTGCCGGCAAGCACCGGGGGGTCGCAAACGAGTTCGATGTCCGCGCCAAGAGCGAGTGCTGCGGCGATTACGTCTTTGGGCTGGCCTTGAAAAACAAGACAGACGTTGGCGTCCAACAAATGGTGGGGTTTTGCCGGTCTTATGTTGCTCTCCTCCCCCACACCACCCCTTGCTTCGTTGGGAACGGCGCAGCAGAATGTCCTAGCGCGTGTTGGCCACGGGGGGCTTGTCTCTGTTCCGCCCCCAAACCGAATAGACACGTCAGAAGATAGAAATGCTAACCGCCGCCCGCCCACACACAGTGGCCCACCATCAACGGCGAGAAGCCCGCGACCCTGCCCTTCGGCCCGTCCCACTGGTGCCACCCGATCGTGACCATGCACCACATGAACGCCGAAGAGATCAACACCTTTTGGCACTTTGAGCGCCAGCGCCACCTCGCTTTCGCCAAAACGGGCAAATCACGCCTGCTGTTGATCAAGGACATCTACGAAGCGTACCTCGCCCCCAACCTGCGCGAGACGCGCGAGGACTGGGACAACATGGCCGACAACCGCTTCTACCTCGACACGTCGCCGGGCCGCGAGTGGGAGGAGTGGCAGGTCAAGCGGACCAAGAAACCCGAGGACCTCAACGAGCACGAGAGGGAGGCGCACAAGTCGTTTGAGCACTGCGCCGCCGCCTGCAGGAGCCTCCCCGGGGACGAGTGCTTCCGCTACCGGTACCGCGACGGCGCCTGCAGCACCAGCAACTCCTTCATCATGGGCACGCCCGTCAAGAAGGAGACGGGGGACAAGAGGACCATGAGCGGCTGGGATGTCGAAAAGATCAATGCCTGGATCAAGAAGCAGGGCAGCTGCAGAAAGGCCATGTGGCCCAACGTCGAGAGCTAGTGGCCTCTGCCGAGGGTACCTATGTATGTACAGACTACCACATGGGCGCATGGGGGTGGTGTCCACATCCTACCCGTACGACTTCCCGCGAGGGATGGGCATACAGGGATTCTGCACATCCCGTCGCTGCAGCGACAGGGGTTTCTGTTGGATAGGCACCGAGAAGCCGCGGAGTATTTGGATGGCGTTATTACGGCGTTTACGGAATTTACTGATGTCTCACGAGATGTCATTTTACCTGGATATAACACCGGTGGTCTT
This sequence comes from Chaetomidium leptoderma, assembly GCA_033296705.1. NCBI lineage: Eukaryota > Fungi > Ascomycota > Sordariomycetes > Sordariales > Chaetomiaceae > Chaetomidium > Chaetomidium leptoderma. The sequence goes on along the minus strand of MU857110.1, from coordinate 15,260 downwards.
GGGGGATGTTGGTTCGCCACAGGTACGGGGATAGATAGGGCTGCTGTTATGAGGATAGAAAGAGGCGGGGTACTGAGTACGGTACCTATGTGAACTAAGGTTTAGAGAGCATGTATATATACCTAGCTCCCAGAGCCGATGGGACGCTCTATACAGTATTTCCTGATCTCGCTGCTGCACATGGGCTTCAATCTGCCTTACTTAGCCGTCCGTCTTGCGGGTCAATGTTCCTCGTGCTTTTCGATGTACAACTTCTGGTCAAGACTGTCCTTCCAAGGTCGAGTAATACCTGATCTGTGCAAGAACCGGGCCATCACTCGTGGACCGTGAATTGTGACGGCCTTGTGTGCCCCTCCCGAGTCCCGCGCCATCACGTCTTCCGTTCGGCTGATTTCAGGGGGGGCGGAGGAGCCATCTCCTTTTGGGGAAATTGGTAAAGATACCCCACAAAAACCGCCTCCGGCTGTTGGGGACCTGCGTCGAAGGCGATCCGGGGATCTGGAGATGCGCCGAAGGCGCCGGGGCAGTTATTACGCCAGATGACCCGCCAGGGCTCAGAGCCAGAGGATTGCGCCCCGATGATGCCAGGATCTGTCAAAAGTTTAAAGTGCTGAGGCCGTTAATAAAGACGCGCATTATCGCCCGGCTTCGAGGGCGGAGCAAGCGTTTCCGAGTAGACCTCGATGCCATCGACGACCATGGCGAGGTTGGGGATAAAAGGGGGCCGATAAGCAGTGTGGTGATGTTTCCCTCAGAGTTCGTTAGCAGGCAACTTCAGACCGCAGCACCAACATGAAGTTCCTCAACATCCTTCTTGGTGTCGCGGCGGCCGGTTCGGCGCTGGCAGCACCGGCGGCAGATGCCCCGACCCCGACGACCAAGGACAAGCGAGCCAGCAAGTTCAAGTTTGTCGGCGTCAACCAGTCTGGTGCCGAGTTTGGCAAGGACACGCTGCCCGGACAACTCGGCAAGCACTACATCTGGCCCGCGAAGTCGAGCATTGATGTGAGGCCCTCCCAAGGACAAACCGGGGTCCAACATGGGAGAGAAACTGATAGAGATAGACACTCATGGGCAAGGGGATGAATACTTTCCGTATCCCAATTATGATGTAGGATTGAGCATGTCCATTGCGTGAAGGGAGCTGCATTTGTTAACCAGTACCAGGGAGCGCCTCATCCCCAGCAAGATGACGGGCACCATCAACGCGACCTACTCTCAAGGGCTCACCGACGTATGATGACAGATAGCTAGTCTCCACCGAAAGATCTGAAGCTAACCACCCTCCAGATCGTCTCATACATCACGAACAAGGGGGCGTATGCCGTCCTTGACCCGCACAACTTTGGTACTCGCGTCCCACACATTGGATAAGTGGCAACTCTTGCTGACCATGCTTATGCTTTTAGGCCGGTACTACGAACAAATCATTAGCGATGTCGACGGCTTCAAGGCGTGGTGGACGACCACTGCCAAGCTGTTCGCCTCCAACAACCTGGTCATCTTCGACACCAACAACGAGTACCACGACATGGACAACTCGCTCGTCTTCCAGCTCAACCAGGCCGCCATCGACGGCATCCGGGCGGCAGGCGCCACCTCACAGCTAATCTTTATCGAAGGCAACTCTTGGTCCGGCGCCTGGACCTGGGTGAGTCCAGTCCTCCCTTCCTTCACTCCCCTACCTTGGGTACTAGTAGTAAAAGAAAACACCCAACCTAACAGTATCAAAACCCCCCCCATAGGTATCATCCGGCAACGGCGCCTCCCTCCCCAACCTCCAAGACCCCCTCGGCGGCAACGACAAGCTAATCTACGAGATGCACCAGTACCTCGACTCAGACGGGTCCGGCACGTCGGAAGCCTGCGTCTCGTCCACCATCGGCGCAGAACGCCTGCGCGCGGCCACGGCCTGGCTCAAGGCCCACGGCAAGCGCGCCATCCTCGGCGAGACGGCCGGCGGCGCCAACGCGCCGTGCGTCGGCGCGCTGACCGGCATGCTCTCGTACATGGCGGCCAACGCGGACGTGTGGACCGGGTGGCTTTGGTGGGGGGGTGGTCCGTGGTGGGGGAGTTATATGTATTCGATGTGAGTATTTAGCCTTGCTACCTGGGGTACTTACTTGGTGGGTGTGTGTTGTGATGATGTGCCATGCTGACTTGATTTCTATTACCAGGGAGCCGCCGAGTGGTGCTGGGTATGAGAAGGTGTTGCCGAGCTTGCTGCCTTATTTTTGAATCTTGGGTTGAAGTTGTGGTTGGATGGGGGTATGAGAAGTGTAAAGGAGTGATGGGTAAAGTGTAGAGGAATGATGGGTCGATGTGTCACTGGGACGAGGAGAAAAAGTCTGGTAGTCGAGTGGAAAAAGGGGGGGGTTGACCGTGAGGGTTCTGGCGTGCAAGTGGTCGCCGCCATCGACTATAAGATTTGCTGTTTATTATCAATGGTACTGTAGTCGTAGTAATGGGCCAGGTAACCCCGTGGCCGAGCCCAAATTTACAATGTGTTGTCCAGCGAGTGTCCTTGGGGAGTCAGGGGTCAGGTGAAGAGTAGGTACTCTCAGCCTCTCAGGGGCAGTAGGTAACCCTAACCCGGGTCTCTTTTCCTGATGCTCTTTCCCAAAGGCCCCAGCGCCACAGGCGTTGAAGCAAAAAAAACGAGTTCAACTTTCTTTCCTCGGTGTCGGGTCTCAAGTTCTCAACACTCCAACCCAAAACACACGCCGCAAACACATGCCGCAAAAGATACCACCGATGTAATGGCGTCGCTCTCGAGTCTGCCGAACGAGCTGCTTTTTGTCATTTGCAATGAAGTTCACCCGATTGACGCCTATTCTCGGGGCGGCCTTGGCAGCCTTGCGGCCCTCGCGCGCACAAACCGCCGTCTTTCAGCTCTCGTCGACCCGGTTCTGTACGGCCGGGGCATCCAGTGCCACTCCCACTTACCGCTGGCGTGGGCAGCCAAGTTCGGAGTGCCCAGCACGCTGAGAAAGGCGCTGGCCGCCGGTGCATCGCCCAACCACAGCTTTCGCGCCGCCGTGTCGCACGAGGTCTGGGAGCTTGCCAATGACATGCACCAAGCGAGTCGCGACTGGTCCAATAACGAGCCCACCTACTGGCCGCCCATGGACAGCAGCCGCGCCTACTCGCTCTCCATGGTTGATGCACACTGGGCGAGAGACATGACGCCGACCATGGCGGAGCTCGATGTGGTCGCTGCGACCCCTTTTATGCCTGTGAACCCGGCACAGGAACCCGCTGGAGACGACACACGGTCCCCCGTGGGATCCGACGACCCCGAGTCCGACCTCGAGTCCGACCTCGAGTCCGACTACGTGTTCCGCGAATACACGGCCCTCCACCTTGCCGCCAAGGAGGGGCACAACGATATTGTCAGCATCCTGCTGGACCACGGTGCTCTGGTCGACAGCCTCTCCCGCTATTTCTGCGGTTGCGCGTTGCCGTGCAGCCTCTGGCAGACCCTCCTGGAGAGCGGCCGGAATAACCTGGGATTGGAGATGGTGCCACTTCTTGACCCCGGGAACCGGACACCCCTACACGTGGCCATCTGCTCTTCCCGCATCGAAACGGCCAAGCTTCTTGTTTCGCGCCGTGCGGTTGCACACGTGCCCGGGAGTCTGTCGTGCGAAGCCGCCCTCCATCAAGCTGCCGCGGCTGGCCGCAGCGATCTAGTTGAGCACATCCTAAATACCGACCCGAAGCTGAACGTCGACCAGCGGGACGCGCAGGAAGGCCTGTTTGCCCTCTATCATGCCTACGCTAATGGCCACTGGGACTCCACGGTTCCCCTGCTCCTTGCCCGTGGAGCCAACATTGACCTCTGTTTCAAGGTCGGCATCTTCGCCAACGATAGATACTGGCTCTACACGACACTGCTCGGAGAGGCCTGCCGTCTTGGCCGGTTCGAGGACGCTATCAAGCTGATTGACCTCGGCGCCCATGTCAGCGGGTGCATTCGACTGCCTCAGAATCACCCGGTACGACGTGACTCGGCAGAGAACGAGGATGACCCGGACATAATAGAGCTCCCGGGGTCTTCTCTCTCACCGTTGCATCTTTGTTGCATGGACTTTAGCAGGGATAGCGACATGTATCCATCGCACGGCAAGATTTGGGAGCCAGCGTTGATGCAAAGGTCTTCTCGGTCCAAGCTGGTTGCTCGACTAGTTGCTGCCGGTATCTCTCCGGACGCACAGTGGAACACCGGGAACGGCTGCGAGGAGACTCCGCTATCGGTCGCCACAAAGCACCTCAACATAGCCGCCGTCAAGGCCCTGCTGAATGTCGGCGCAGATGTCAACGCTCACAATTCGCGAGGGAGGAACGCTCTCATGGCCGCCGTGCTCAAGCGCGACTGCCACATGTGCCAGTCGCGGCAGCAGAGCCTCGATTGGGGGACCTGGAGGTTCTTGCCCTGCCACTACGCCGATCTGCCGCTCCCTGGTAACGACTATCCTGACAGACGGAGGATTGCCCAACTCCTCCTCGATGCTGGCGCCCACGTCAATCACCAGGATTCAGAAGGGAACAGTATCCTGCACCTCTTCTTTACCGAGGCTTACGGATCATCGCCCTGGTCCTGCATGGAAAGGCAGGCTCGGAGACAGCTTATTTGTCTCCTGCTTGCGAGAGGCGCTGACCCGTGCATTCGTAATGGCGCCGGCGCATCCGTTCTACGGCTCGCTGTCAAGCATGTATATCCGGATGCGCTGCAGATCATCTCGGGCCATTGTCACATCGATCTGGTTGACAGTCTCCCCGTGGATGAGATTGCCTCCATTTTTGACGCTCTACCCTGGGACAAAATCCAAATCGACAACGACGAATTTGGTGAGGAACACGGCACTTTCTCGAACGAAGATGACGATGGTTTTACCACGGCACATTGCATGATCGACGCGCTGATGGGCATGGATCCCTCCGGACGCGTGGCTTTGAACGTGCCGTTCATCTGCGAGAAACTGCGTGGGAATCGTCGATCAAAGCCTACAGCAGACCTTGCCGAGGCTCTCTGTTTCAGGGGCCTCGAGAGGGCTGGTTTCGACCAAGCAGAGAAGCAGGTCATGCTGCACGCCGCCATCGACGCGCGCCAGTGGCACATTGCCCATCGACTTCTCGAGGAGATGCCGGAGGTCCACGATATCAATGTGTGTTACCCCAACGGCCACAGCCTCCTTTCTCAACTCACGTCGTCCAAGTTCACCCGCCACGCGGCGCTGGAAGCCATTGATATACAGCTGGTGGAGGCTGGCGCTGATGTGCACCTTTTCCTTACCTCAACCACGGTGGACCTCTCCTCGGTAGACATGAACTTGATGACGCCCCTGAAGCACGCCCTGATATGCCCCGACTCCTTCCACATCGACCAAATGCTCCAGAAGCAACCAATCCGGGGAAACCCGCAGGCCGCCGTGCCCCTCTATCTCCATTGGGCCGTGACCCTCCCATGGCGCCCATTTGGAATGGCGGCACGTGTTTCGTGGTCGGAAAGGGACGCGAGCATACGCGCTCTTCTCGCCGCCGGGGCCGACCCCTGCCAGCTGGACGAGCTGGGCCGTACGCCTTGGTTGCTACTGCTGAGGGAATTGGCTGAGGATGATGAGGACATCGATTCAAATGACGTCCGGCATACCTGCCATTGGTTCAAGCCGCTGAGCAGGGGCATCGATATCAACCATGCCAACCAGGGTCAGCGCTCGGTGGCGGACTACCTCAAGAAGCTGCTGGCAGACCGATTTGCGGCCAAGGTTCTCGCGGTGTATTTGGAGCTTGTCACTCTGGAGGGTGGGAAGAAGCATATCAAGTGGTTGAAGTGAGAGCGGATGGTGGGGGGTGGGGTGGTACTCGGCTAATCCAAATCCGTCGAATGACTTACTGTAGCTGGTTGTATTCCTGTACATACAGTCCCGTCCTCAAAGCCCATTTCTTTGATTCAAACCCAGCCTTGTTCTGTCGTCACAATTACCCTTCTACATTTTACGAACTACACTCCGAGGTTCGCTCTCTTCCGTCATTGCCACCCCTTCATCCATTTAATCCGAACTTCACGCCGCTGGGCCCAGCCCCTGAGTGTTCCCCCTCTAATACATGTACCTAGTTTGGACTGCGCCCCTTTGTTCGCCCCTTATCCACTGCTTACTCTGCTAACACTCCGCTACGTTTTTGAACTTCACGTCACCCTCAGTTCTACCGCTGAGTCGCTAACATTGCGCCGGAACTGGCGAACTTCACTGTTCCTCGGCGCCGCTGCTTAGTCTGTCGCCGCCGTCGCCGCCGCCGTCCCATTCGCTCTTTCCGGCCCTCCCTCCGGCTCCGTCCCCCCCCGTTGTTTCCCCGTTGTTTCCTCGTCGTCTACGGTCGCCTCCCCCTCCGTCGTTTCGCTCCGAACTTTTACTTGTTCGACTCTCAGTCCCCCATCTTCCCTCTCGCCACTCCTTCCTCCGAATCCCAAACTTTCCTTCTCCACTCTCGCTGCAACCTTTCCTGCCAGCCACCCAATGGACGAAAAGACGGCAGTTATTACGACGAAAAAGACATCAAAGCGTAAGTTGTCTCGTTGTCATCTCTACGTTGCCTGCGTTCAAATTGCGGTTTCTTGTTCAGACTGGCGTGTTTTCCTGCACTGTTATGTCACGCTGTGCATTTTTGTGCATCCCTGTGCATTGAAGCGTTTTGCTAGCCTCTGAGGGTTTTCTGGCTGACGACCAAGAACCACAACAAACAGCGCATCAAAAACAACCCCACCGATTCCAACAATCCAACCGCCCAACCCTATAACACGCACCGCAGCGTCCACAACCACAGACAAAGTTCAAAGTTTCAAACACTCGTCGGATCTCTCCCCTCATCACCAATTTCCGTCTTGTCCCCCACTCTTTCAACAAGTTCCGACGACTCACATCACGATGGCCGACATGGAGCTCTCGGGTGCTGTTTCCGCTGCTCCGGACGAACCGGCTGGTGCGGTTGCTTCCGGTTCGGAGCTGGGGCCGGAGCTGGGGCCGGGTGGGGTTGGTTCGAGTGGGGCCGCCTCCGCCGCTACTCCGGGTGATGTTGCTGTCTCGGGCAACTTCGCCGACGACCCCCGCCGCGGCATCGCTACCTCCGCTGCGGATCAACTCGTGCCTGCTGCCGCCGCCGCTGTTTCGGCCCCTGGCGCTTCCAACTACTCCGCCGTCGCCGCCTCCACCCCCGCCCCTCCGGCACAACAGACATTCCCGGAGTGGACCGACTCGCTGGAGCAAGGGAGGCTCCAGATCCAGAATTTCGTTTTCAAGCTGAGGCGACACAGCGGGGGCGCCAATGTTCCGGTCCTTGCCATCCGGCAAGAGAGTGTGTGCTCGTTCCTCTGGTTCCTCGAGTTTGGCTTTGGCGATGCGACCCCGGCCCTCAAAAGATACCCCAACCGTATCCACGAGGCATTGGAACTGCTCTCCAAGGAGGAGCACCGAGCTTACGTCCCTCCGAGCATCTCACGCTGGGCCACCACCATTCACGCCAAGTTTGAGCGTGACAACTGGGGCGAGCACAACAACAACAACAACACCGCCTCCGCCACTGCCCCTGCTCCTGCTCCCCTCCCTGCTGCCGCTCCCGCGCCTGTACCGGCCCCAGGACAACCAGTTGCCCGTCTCCCACCGACCAACCACCCCATCTGGGGCACCAACGGCATCATGCACGGCTTCAAGCTAATCATCCACCCCAGCCGAGGACGCACCTACCACCTAGACGAGCGCTACATAGCCCACAAGCGCAACGCGCGCATCCTCGGCGCCAACAACCTGACGCCGGGCGACTGGTGGCCGCTGCAAGTCGTAGCCCTCTACCACGGCGCGCACGGCTCGGCCATCAAGGGCATCTCGGGCAGCGCGGTCGAGGGCGCCTACTCGGTCGTGGTGTCGGGCAAGTCGGCCGCCTACCAGGCGCTCGACCGCGACCAGGGCGAGCTGCTGTGGTACTCGTCCGACAGCCCGCGCAACAACGACGTGGCCGCACCGAGCCCGGAGACGCGCGCCCTGCAGCGGTCCGTGCTGACGCGCAGACCGGTCAGGGTGTTGAGGAGCGCGGGGCTGCATAATAGGTATTTCCTTCTTCTCCTTTTCACTCCACTCCTTTGCTTGCTTGAGCGAGCCCTACCAGAAAAGAATGAATGGTGTGACTGACTGACCTCTTTTTCTAGGGTGTGGGCGCCAGAAGTCGGGATCCGGTACGACGGGCTGTACCGGGTGGAGCAGCAGATCCAGGCGAGCCACGGCAACGAGGGGCGGCCGTTCTGGAAGTTCAAGCTGCGGCGGCTGCCGGGGCAGCGGCCGTTGACGCAGATCTGTGCTGCGGTGCCGTCGGCCCAGCAGAAGCTGGATGAGGGGCGGGTGAGGAGCGGGTACTGATGGGGGGCGGTGTGGCGTGGGGGGCGGTAAGGCGTCGACAGCGGCGCGGATCCAGGGGCAGACTTTGGGGTCGTTGCTGCGGCTTGCGGGGGGAGGGGAAGCAGTGGGCAGTGAGGGGCGCCAAGGGGTGCTGGATTCAATGTTCTCGCTACGGGGTGTATGGTGCAGCGACGGGGGGACCGCGAAGGGGAACCGCGAAGGGGTCGCGAGGTGGGAGGGCTTTCAAATTTCGTATATATTTACTGCGTGTGTGCTTTAATGAAATCCAGCTTCAAGTTCACAACCACTTCCCTCCACCGTTGACCTGCGCGCCAACTTCAAATGGGAGGTGAGGGAGACGTTTGCGGCCGACTACTCAGCCAAGGTCATCTGCATGCCGGCCACCGTTAGAGACGGCGGCTACCAGGACGACGCTGTGACATGGACCTTTGTCGAGAACCCCAAGAAAATGCAGGGCATCCCAACGCTCCTCCAGACGGCCGTGGTGATACAGCGGTCTTGCCCTAAAGCTCTTCCACGATGACCATGCGTTAGAGAACCCAGGCAAAGCAGTCAAGGCATGCTAGTTCCCTAAATGTACCGCGAAACTGAGGGCAACTTCCTCGGTGGGTTTGCGACTAGGGAGCTACACCTGTTGAGCTGGACCCCGATTGTATTCTTTCTTCTGGGCATGACGCTTCGCTATTTATTACTGTTACCACTTTGTGCGGCCGTGTCTTTAAAACATAATCACTACTATTGACACCCCCAAGCTTGACGTGTCTGTTGATATCGCAATTCTCGCAGTTGCAATCACCCGGTGAGGGGTGTAGTGGAAAGGCTCTTGGTCTGGTTATACCATCACCCACTATTTCGGTAAAAGTCCTGGGCTAGAGCTGGGAAGAAATGGGTAGTACAGGTCGAGCACACATACCATGACGCCTCTTCACTAACATAGCGTCATATAGGGAGACACAAAGCCCAACAATGACAACGTGCGTGAGTGCTCGACTTTGGAGGTGGGCTTGTAGGGGGACGGGCAACGCCCTTTTATGTTCCACACCAAAGAGGGGGACCTGCCCTCCCTTGCCATCATAGAGGAGGCGTTGCATCAAGCCGAGGTAGTCAAGCAGGGAGGGTCCAACAGTGAGGGTCAGGCCGGGGTGGGTGGAGCAGCGTAGGGTCAAGGCGACTTCCTCCAGAATAAGCTTCCGAGTGCTTCTGCAAGAACGGACGTGAGGTGTGAATGATCTTGCATACATAAAGTGCAGGGAGGTCGTACATACATGAACCTAATTTCCCTCTTCATCAACAACTCCATATCCCCTTGTACACACGCTATCATGTCAACCGCGCAACACCTGGCGATACCATCAGGCTATATCGGCGGGCTGTCTGTAGCTCTATACCAATCTTTGGCCTTCACTCCACTCCCTGGAGTCACCAATCTCCTGGAGCTGCCTTGTCACACTGTTCCCTTAGGCGGCAGAGAGATGCACCGAGTCACCCGAGAGTCGCATTGATCTTCGTCCCAGCAAACAAACACACAGCTGAGACCTGCAGCACGCTTCGGGCCGTGTTTCATCTCCGACGTCGTTGGTGGTGCCCCGACACGACACGACACGACCTACAGAGCCAATCTTGACCCGCCAGGTGCAAGGCAATCACACTCACAGCCGGTGTCACGGTCGACGACGGCTCGACTCGACTCGACTCGGCTCGACTCGACTCGACTCGGCTCGACTCGACTCGACTCGGCTCGACTCGACTCGACTCGGCTCGACTCGACACTCGAGGGAAAGCGGTCGAGCAGTTGCCGTCGCCCGCATCCGACGACACGGTCACACGGTCACACAAAGGCCGACGCATCTCAGTCGGGCTGCATGCAGTGTTAACCAATTCACCCGCAAGTCCGCCAGCCGGGTTCAAAAGCGGAGTAGGTCTTCGCAGATCACATACGAAACATTCATTCATCCCGGACCCCAAGATTTCTTCCTTCGCCATGGGGATGGCACGCGGTAGCAAGGATGATCTGGGGTTGCTGACGGCCGACGGTTGTATTCGCATTGTAAGCGTGCCACTCAGCGCTGTTTGGTGCCGGGAACAGGCTCTGGGGGGGGGCCTGGATTTGAGGGGTCCTTGGGGAAAGTGGGCGCCAGTGGGCGCTGCGGAGTCGAGTGCAATCGGCCCGGCGGCAAACGGCTCGGGGGTCGTGCCCATTCGTGCCTCAGCGTGCCTCGGTCGTGCCCAGGCCTGGTTGCGGGGAAACAACCAGGGCTGCAGGTCCGCTTAGCCAGTGCTTGAAAGTTGAAGCGCCCCGAAGCAACCTCGAAGCGGAAGGAGGAGGCATCGGGGCCCACCAACCTAAGCCCACCAAAGCCACCAAACGGTTTGTGCAGTGACGGCATGCCCAGGCAAACTGCCGTGTTCGGCAGTCTCTCTCCCTTCCAACCACCTCTCATGAGCCGGGGGAGCCCACAAGCGCGCCTATCACGTCGCCACAGACCGTTGCCTTCGGGTGCGGCCACCTCGCCCGGAGGATGGCAGGATGCTCGTCTCGATCTTTAATTCCGTCGCATCGTAGAGCCGCGGCCGTGATTGGCGGGATCCATCTGTAGCCCTCGCGCGAGGAACCACTGGGGACCACTGGGGACCCCAGAAGTCCAAGCTCAGAGGTATTCCGAACACAAACGAGCGGTTCCATGGAAACATGTGCATGCCCATGTAACCTCCGGTCCACCGAGCATCTAGGCCCCCTGCTCGGTCCCGGGAGAGCTGCTAGGTAGGTCGCGATCTCCGGGGACAAATATTAAGGTGATGGGGCCGTCGCGCATCCGGGGGAGGGAGAGGAGATTGATATTCTCTCTTTCCCCAGGACTCGTCTCAGCTCGCAGGCCGACGACGACGAAGGAGGTTTGAACAGCACCATTGTTCACCCGGCGACACTTGGGACGGAATCCTAGGGACCCCGACCTCGTTCACTTCCAGTTTTCCTCCTCAACTGGAAATCTTTCCACCACAACCGAACCGAGCTTCTGGTTGACCTGAGGAAAGATCATCAACTCGCAACGCGAAACCACCGCGATATTTCTTGCAATAAATCCCACGGAACACACCGAAAAAACCGCCAAGATGAAGCTGCCTACCATCTACAATGTGCAGCTGGTGGCCATGATCGCGACCCTCGGTGGCGCGCTGTGAGTCCAACCTCCCGCAGATCTCGGCCGGCCGATCATTTCACCCCGATTGCTAACTCGAGCGATGCCTTTAGGTTTGGCTTCGACATCTCATCCATGTCCGCCATCGTGGTGACGAAACAATACATCGATTTCTTCGACAACCCTTCGGGCGTCATCCAAGGCGCCATCGGCTCGGCCCTCGCCGCCGGCTCCGTCGTTGGCTCCGCCATGGCCGGTCCGATCTCCGACAAGATTGGCCGTCGCGACTCCATCCTGTTTGCTTGCATCTTCTGGCTCATCGGAACCTCGGTCCAGGTCGCGTGCCAGAACTACGGCCAGCTCATCGCCGGCCGCGTGCTCAACGGCTTCACCGTCGGCATCACGTCGTCCCAGGTGCCCGTGTACCTCGCCGAGATCGCCAAGGCCGACAAGCGCGGCTCTCTCGTCATCATTCAGCAGCTCGCCATCGAGTTTGGTATTCTGATCATGTACTTCATCGGCTACGGCTGCGCGTCCATCGAGGGCCCCGCTTCCTTCCGGACCGCCTGGGGCACCCAGTTCATCCCGTGCTTCTTCCTCATCATCGGACTGCCCTTCCTGCCGCGGTCGCCCAGATGGCTTGCCAAGGTCGGACGTGACAAGGAGGCTATCGAGACGCTGGCCAACATCCAGGCCAACGGCGATATCGAGGATCCGCTGGTCGTGGCCGAGTGGGAGGAAATTGTCACCGTTATGCGCGCTGAGAATGAGGCCGGCCACGGCTGGGGCAAGTTCTTCAAGAACGGCATGTGGAAGCGGACCCTGGCCGGCATGTCGGTTCAGGCATGGCAGGTGAGTTGGAGAGAGATCACACCATGGAATGATTCCTCGCTGACTTTGTGACTTTATTAGCAACTCGCTGGTGCCAACGTCATCGTCTACTACCTGACCTACATCGCACAGATGGCCGGCCTGACGGGCGACGTCGCCATGGTGACGTCGGGTATCCAATACGCCGTCTTTATCATCTTCACCGGTGTCATGTGGTATGTTTTGACTGTCTGATTTAAAACACATTCCACCAGATAGATATACTAACAACTGTTGACTACCAGGATCTTCATCGACAAGACGGGCCGTCGCACGCTCCTCGTCTACGGCGCTCTCGGCATGGGCTTCTGCCACTTTGTGGTCGGCGGCGTCATGGGCGCCCACAGCACCTACCACCCGGAGGGCGTGGGCAACCCGCCCAACGCCAACATCGTCATCTCGGTGACGCCGGGCCCGGCCGCCAACACGGTCATCACGTTTTCGTACCTGCTCATCGTCGTCTACGCGCTGACCCTCGCGCCCGTCTGCTGGATCTACGCGGCCGAGGTGTGGTCGCTGGGCACGCGCGCCACGGGCATGTCGCTGGCCGCGCTGAGCAACTGGGTCTTCAACTTTGCCCTCGGCATGTTCACCCCGCCGGCCTTCATCAACATCACGTGGAAGCTGTTCATCATCTTTGGCGTGCTCTGCATTGCTGCTGCTGCCTGGTTCTGGGTCCTCTGCCCCGAGACCTGCGGCAAGACGCTCGAGGAGGTTGAGCTCATGTTCGCCCCGGGCGCGATCCAGCCGTGGAAGACCAGGAAGGGCGAGTCGCGGTTGACGGCCGAGATTGAGGCTGTCGCGGCCCGGAGGCTCAAGGGCGAGCCGGTCACAGTGCAGCCGGCGACCGAGGTTGAGAAGGTTTAAGGGAGTTGGGGGGGGGGGGGGGGGGGGGGGGGAGTGCATGGATGGAATCGCTTTTGGCGAAGCAGAGGATATCATCACACAAGACTGGATTGGGGCGTGGGACAAGAGGCTTTGATAAGTAATTTAGGGAGGCCTTGATAGTAACAAGGGCTACGAGTTCTTTTCACCATCTTGCAGTAATTATTACATCAAGCCCACGAATTGCGACCACGATGGGAGTGAATTTTTTCTGTGAATGTTGGAGGAGGAGGCAGTTCAGTTGTTTTTTTTTTTTCAGTGCACACATGACTTGAATCCATCATTTTGTTCGTCTCCCACCACCTCTTTATCCCCACTCAATTCCCACTCGGAAAGTTCAAATAAGTCAACTTCCCATACCTCTCCACCGCCTGCGCACTCATCCCACTAATCACCAACGTCCTCCCCCCCTCCTCCCCGTCTTGCGCCGCCAGCACCGTCAACCAACCATGCTTCTCGACCCAGCCGTAGTTCTTGCGCCCGTCGGCCTCGCGCGCGAGCTCCTCGGCGATCTGCGCCACGCACGACGCCGACACCCCGTACACCACCGCCAGCTTGTGCTTGGCGTCCACCGTCATCTCGGTACCCGTCGCGATGTACGGCTGGCAGGCTGGGTCGAAGGTCTGCCAGCAGGGCGCTGGCGGGTAGTAGCCTAGTGCGAGATCCGGGTCGTAGGCGGGGGAGCAGCGCTTGGTTAGTTGGTGACGGGAGGAGGCCGTGGCTGTGGTCGTTACGGCGAGGAGGGTGGCGAGGGTGGGGAGATGCATTTTGGGTGGGTGGGCTTTTTTAGGTTTGGTTGGCAAGTTTTTCTCTTGTTGTTGGTGGAAGCGAGGGTTTGAGGGGTTTGGAGGATGGGATTTTAGGTTTGATAATTTGATCTCAAGGCCAAACTGCCGAGAGACGGAGGGAGAGAGATATTATGCTGGTTTTATAAATGCCGTCTGGTAGGAGTCAAGGATCCAAGACAATAACAGGCGGCGCGGTGGTTTGGTGCCGCACTCCCAAAATAGAATGCGACCCCATTTATGGTTATACTCTACTCGTTCCGTCCGCTCGTTTTCCTACTTGGGATATATTCCTCCTTACGTGGGGTTGCAACTGATCTTCGGGTAATGACAGGCAAACGGCTTGGCTGCGACCTCGTATGCAACTCTCTCTTCATGAATACGAACTTGGCATCTGGGGATTGGTGAAGGACAGATAATGAAGCGTGTTATACATTCCATGTCTCAGACTCGGCCTGATTATATCATCGTACCGGCATTAGCATCCGAGACCAAGTCAGAGAGTTGAAGTGCTTTGGTCTTGGGCATGCCACGTCACGAAAGGGGGCGAGATCGGCGACCTGGGTGCGATTGGATTGATCCTTCGCCTTTTAGAAATCACATGCATCCCTTTGAATTACACGTAAGTACTGAACCTGCTTCCCACTGTTGAGAGCTGCAGCGTCACAATAGGTACTCTGGCTCCCTGGCCATACATGACCCAACTAGAAAACAAGACGATGAGCAAGGGCTGCAAAACAAATGTCTAGGTATAGTGAGCACTAGGTAAAGGGGAAAACAGTACAGCTCACTACTAGGTAGTATGCCCGGTTCAAGAACTGGGGCCAGTCCTTGATCGACCCCGTCAATAAATGGGCATAAATCAAGTCGAAGGGGGTGACGTAGTTCCAGTCAACTCGAGGTCACCGACGAAGAACTCGGCGTTTATCGGTACACTATAATAGGGGCTGTGAGTACGGTTACCACGCTAGGCAAGCAACGTGACAACGTGTGACGCGGAAGTTGGAACTTACAAAGTACCTCGTCAATGGGTACCTTAGCGGAGAGGCCCCCCTCCAGACATACTGCCACCGCACAGGCAACAGACTGTCAACAGTGAAAATTAGCCTCAACACACATGGGCTATTGCAAGTCTATTTAGTGATCGTTTGAACCGAAACCCTGTCTCTATGAAT
>MU857109.1:23398-34741 GCA_033296705.1 Chaetomidium leptoderma | reverse complement strand
GAGGGCGATGGTGAGGGCGGAGGAGAGGGCGGAGGAAGGGGTGGAGGTGAGGGCGATGGTGAGGGCGGAGGAGAGGGCGGAGGAAGGGGTGGAGGTGAGGGCGGAGGAGAGGGTGGAGGCCGGGGTGAGGGCGGAGGAGAGGGCGGAGGCCGGGGTGAGGAAAAGAGAAAGGGTGAGGGAAAGAGAAAGGGTGAGGAAAAGAGAAAGGGTGAGGAAAAGAGAAAGGGTGAGGGAAAGAGAAAGGGTGAAAGGGACTGTGAGTGTGAAGGCAAGGGTGATGGCAAGGAAAAAGACGGAAAGGAGTGGCCTAAGCATGGTCCGTTCGGCGCTCACCTTCCTCACTTCCATCGGCCTCACTGGAAGGCGCACGGAGTCAAGCCTCGCGGCGTGGAGCAGCCAGAAGGCAAGCCTGTTGCGACTGGGTTGGGGGTCAACATGCGCGGCAACATTGGTCTAGCCACTGCCATGGCCATTCTTGTGGCTGGCGTGGCATGGGCACTCTAGGCAATATGAAGGATGGAAGTACACGACAGAGGATGAAGGGTTAGGATAGGGAGGAGGAGCCCAGGGGTCTACACAACTGCTCCGATCACACTTTGTCTTTCATTTCCTTTCCACCATCGATGTTGGTGGGACTGGAGAATCACACTTGTATTGTAGTTATCTAATTAGTTTTGGAAATAATAACATTGGTCCTTTTTGCCCCCATTTCAAGCCGATCATTTGCTCTAGTCACGGCGGTGATGGACTGACTTTGCTCGCGTACACTAGACTGCAGGCGCATGCTGCTCGTCCGATGGGCTGACTGTCCTGGTCGGTTTCTCTATGAGATGGCGGACCCCTGGGCCGCGCTGTTTTGACACTTGCCAGAGTAGATTTGCGTGGTTGGTGGGATTTACAGTACAGCGTTGTCGATCAAGCTGCGTGATCGTTTCCGCTAGCGGGTAAAAGCGAGAGTCTAGCGTGTCTACCTAGCTACCACCATCGATCGCAGTGCCGCGGCAAGTTCCGGCTAGACGGGAGCCGGTCTTCAGAGGTTGGACCCAAAGGGGGACAGTTTTGAACTCCTTGAGGTATGGAAACGATGGCAAGCGAGCTTCTCGCCGCCGATCATGCGCAAAATTGAGATGGAACAAATTCCCCTCCCGCATTCAGCCGCCTCAAACGACGAACCGAAAGGAAGTTCAAGTTTCAACTTCTGGTGGCAATCACACACGTCCTTCGTACCGAAGCTCATTCCGCCGTTACTAGGTAATATCCAGTAGATCTTTGCGTGCCATGACTACTGCCGAGTATCGAAGGCTGGATGATAATGTCTTGTCTCCTCGACAAGACGACTTGTAACGGGCGTGTCGAGTAGCTTTGCGCTACACAGTAGAAGTGTGTTCTGTATGGACAAAGATTGGCAGTTGTTGATCTCAGCTGTGCCACGCGGCGCACAGAGCTTTTTCGCAATGGGCCTGAGCGCCTGTCTCGGGCCTGTGTGGGCGCCCAAGTCTCATCCCCGCATTTATCACTGCATGGACATTGAACCACGGACTACGCTTTGATCACCCGATCCGAGATCCCATTCCCCAATCCTACTCGACTTTCAGCTATTTGATGTTGCTAGTGCCAGGTGGGAAAAGCGTCGATAGACGTGTGTTCTTTTCTTGAGTCGTCCAAGCTCTCGAGCTCGCTCGCAATGCCAAGAGGCCCCGCCGAGGAAATTTAGGTGCGCATCGCTGCAGGGATGCCTCGCCATCCGTTTGCACCGATCCCACCTCTGCCGGCAGCGGCCCACTTTGTGGTTTGAAATGTTTCCCTCGCTGAGCCTCGAGAAGGAGGAACCCGAAGATAGGTCCGGCGTGGCTCGCTCGCTCGAGCATCCACTGACTTTTAATTTTTGAATACACCCGGCTTGTCTTGCTTGCCGAGGTTCTCCTGACTGTGTCAGTCAACCACCTTACACACCCGCGAAGAAAAGAACAAAAAGACAAAGCAAAGGGGTTCTCCTTCCCGCATCGCACCCTTGCACCCGCCCCGGTCGTTTTCAGGATCATCGGAGCCAAGACAGGGGCCCCTGACGGCGCATGGGATGGATCGACCACTCAAACAATCGGGAATTTATCTCAGAAACACACCCCTTCCTCCCCGCTAGACCGCTCTAGGAGCTGCCGACGAAGGCCCCTGGACCTGGAGTACCTATCCCCAGGGCTAGAAGCATCTCAGGGGACGACGAAATCTCTCCTGAATTCCATCGCACGCACGAGGAGCGAACGACTTCCAATGCCTTGACCTCGACACGGATCCAGCTGTCATCTTCGTGCAAACACCGACTGCTGCGCCAGCGACCTGCCTCGCTGCGCCGGATCACACGCCGCCTGCCCGTCTCTCTCCGGACTCCCCGACTCCCCGACTCCCTTGCTTGTGCAACACCAACCGGACACGAGCCGAACACCAATCTCACTGCTCATGAGTGGCGTTGGCTGAGTGAGGATTACCTGGCAGGTGCGTCCTGTGTTCTTCTGTCTTGCTTCGCAAGGAGCCCTTTACTCCGTTTTTGGTCCCAGCGACTTGAACTGCAGCTGCCCCCTGGCCACGCCCGGCTGCCAAACGATGTTGCTGTCGTCGCCCGTTTGGTTGAAGCTGTAGCTTCCCTTCCGGAGCAATGCTAGTAAACAGTGTTGCCAGGTCCCGCCCCATGGGTGCTTGCCCCCTTTCCCATGGCACCCGGGCCACTGGCACCCAGCATTGGTTGATGCCGGCGATTGCCTCAAACGTGCGCCAGCGCCGCCAAACCGAGGTCGCAATG
This sequence comes from Chaetomidium leptoderma, assembly GCA_033296705.1. NCBI lineage: Eukaryota > Fungi > Ascomycota > Sordariomycetes > Sordariales > Chaetomiaceae > Chaetomidium > Chaetomidium leptoderma. Next base: position 31,947 of record MU857109.1, on the reverse strand, counting down.
GTGCTGACACGCTTCAATGCCGTGCGGCGGTGCGCGTCCAACCTTGGTCTTTTTCTGTGTCTACCACCTACCTACTGCAGTGTGTACGGCAGCAGTGGGCGGCGCACATGCATGAGGTGCCACCTGCCCGCAGTCTGCATCGGGGACGGACGGGTTTTTCCTGGTCGCATCTTGTCCCGCTGTCAAGTTTCCAGCGTCGCTTTTGTTTCAGTTCCGCCGCCCGCAATACTGCCGGCTAGCGAATCGCATCGGATCGGCTAACAAGAAACTCTAGTTCGCCGTTGCAGCCCCGCGAGATCGGAAACACCATTGCCTGGCTTGCACCCCCCGATTCCCTGTCGTCCAATCCCTTGACCCAATCCCGACCTCCTACCCCTTTTGGCCCGCCGACACCAGGTCACTCACCGATACACCGTCTGTTCGTCCTCTGACAACGGCACACCACACCACGCCGCAACCCACGCATCGCAGCACCCGCCGGTCGGCCGCCCGCATTCGACACGCGCTGTACTCCGTACGCCGTACGCCGGAACAGAACAAGAACTCGGATGCGTGGCGCTGTCGCTATCGCTGTCGCTGCCCTGCCAGACACCTCAGCTGCCCAAATTGGTTGACGACCTGCAGCAGCACAGCAGCAGGGTCCCGCAATCCCGGGAATTCAACACTGTACCGGGCCCGGGGGCTTGTTTGCCGCGGCCACCACCCATGGCTTCCCCATTAGAGTCGGCCGCGTCCCGACCTTCTTCGGGCATGGCCTCTCCTCCCCAAAAGATGCCGTCGCGGTCGAGGACACAGAGCATCTCCAGCGACCGGCCATCGACTGTCGCACATAGCCTGATGTTGCCTCCGCTGTCAGTGTCCCCCGAGCCGGGCTTCATCGCCGCCTCGGCCGCCTCGCAGATCGTCACCAACGACCACGACAGCCATGCCGAAGCATGGTACGACCAGCATGGCATCGAGCCGTCGGGCGAGGCCGCTGCCGTGTCGCCCGCCGCATTGCAGTTGGTCAACAACTTTCTGGACCAGCTGCTCTTCAACTTCCTCTCCGTGGCCCGCTCCACCACCCTCTCCGCCCTGCGCCCGGCCGCGTCTGAGGTCCTGAAGCCCAAGCTGGCCAAAGATGCCGTCAACCAGGCCAATGAGGAGCTCCGGGAGTATCTCGGTGGAGACGACGAGGACGGCGCGCAGTCGCAGGCCCGCGATCCGGGGTCGCCGGCTGATTGGGATCTAGAATTGGCCTGGAAGAGGACGCGCCTCCGCTGCATGGTCTACTCGTCGCTCGGAGACATGGAGGAAGAGGACGAGGACTACTATATGGAACAGGGGCATCTCGATACCGGACTCGAGGACCGATTCACCGAGGCCGTCTCACCTGCCGTCGCCATCTTCTTGACGTCCATCCTGGAATTCATGGGTGAACAAGCGCTGGTGGTAGCTAGCCAAGCTGCCTACCACCGCATGCGTCTCAAGTACGAGAAGGAGCTCAAGGAAGGCGCGCGGAGCCCCACGGGCATTGCTGACAGGATTGTCGTCGAGGACCTCGATATGGAGCGCGTCGCGCTTGACCGGACGCTGGGCCGGCTGTGGAGGTCGTGGAAGAAGAAGATCCGGTTGCCCGCCATTGGCTCTATGGACCGCCTGGCTCGGTCCTACTCCAGGGACTCCTTGCTCTCTGCGTCTGGCCATCTGCGCTCGCCCAGCAATGCCGCCGAATTTGCTGTTCCGGCTACGGTTCCCGAGCCAGATGCCGAGACCGAGCAGGGCAACAACGACATCCACGACCAGGTGGAGATCCTCCAGGAGCCCGTGGAAGAGCACTTGATTGCTGCGGGGATTCCCTTGCCCCTGGGACCGAACGACATCGCCGAGATTGAAGTGCCTGGTCTTGCGCTTTACAGCGACGACGAGGCTGAGAACGACCGCGCGGAAGAGGAAAGCACGCCAGCTCGCCCAAAAAGTCTAATAATATTTCCATGGAGTGGGACGGCCGGCCCGCTGATGCTCACGCCATCTCGACCGCAGGTCCTCAGGAAACGCTCAAACTCTCTGCCGACGCCCACGCAAGCCCGTAATGCAACGCCCGCCAAAGTTCAACCGGATGAACCGAGCGAAGTGCGCTCAGCGGAGGACTCCCCGAAAGAGAGCGCTGAGCCAACTGATACCGTGTCGGAAAGCCCAACTACCGCCCGAGCCCCCGGAGCGGAGTCTGGTATTGTTCCTGACGAAAAGGTCGCCGAAGAGGACGAGATGAAGGATGAGGACGATGACGAGGTGTCCTTCGAAGAGCCACGAATCGTTAGGTCTTCGAGGGTTTCCATTCTCGGCCGCAGCCCGTCAACGACGTCGTCAGAACACGGAAAGCCTACGGCTATCAACACAAACCTCCCGGTTCGCACACCGAGCATCCATTCGGCGCGGCTGATTGAAGTAACTAGCCCCCGTAGCCCGGCGGTTGGCTCACGACGCAATTCCCTCGTCATTGCCGAGTCAGTTCGCCACTCTAGCCCGTCTCGCACCAACCGCACAGTCACTCCTCCGGTTCCAGAGGATCGGCCGGAGCAGTCCCTTGACGGCAGCTCAGGTGGCAGGCTAACTGCCAACCACGCGAGCAGGTCTGGACTGGCGGCAAGCGTGTCCATTTCCGAGACAGAAGAGCCTGCCGACAAGGACTATACCGTGTCACCCGTCACCCCTGTCACTCCTGCCACCCAGGCGGGCGCCAGCCTACCAGCGGTCCCAGAAACCGTCACCAAGGAGCGGTACGAAGCAACTGAGACTGCTATGCAGGACGGCATCCCAGTACCTTCTACTCCCCCCAAGTCCGCCACTAGAGCGACCGTACTGCCCGCTACGTCATCTCCTATGTCTACTGCGTCAACAATCAGCGGTACTTTCTTCATTGAATCGATGCCAGTGCTCACGGAGGAAAGAGAACTCCAAGAACCATCTCGGGCAGACGGCCAGCAATATCGCACATCTTCCGCCGTGCAACCTCCTGCTGTTCCCGAACGGAGTGCCGGACGGCAAGCCGTTGCCAACACGTCGGCTCTGCGCCAGCCAGCAGCTATCGGCCAAGTGTCGGTGGAACGCTCTCGTGCTCGCAGCCCATCCCCAGGCACCTCTTCTCGACCTCGTGAGTCATCAGCGGGACGAAACCGGCAGCAACACGCCCCCGGCTCCCCTTCATCGACCAAGTTGAAGGCTGTACGTACCTCGGAGGAAGGCATGCAAGCTCGTATTGATGTCGTGCGTGATTTTGAGGAACTCATCCAGAGTGACCAAACCATACAATACACACTGACTCCTGAGAGCATGCGCGCTCTCGACGTAAGCATCATACATCTCCTTTTTTGCTTTCCATTTGCCCCACCAAATGTTTCTAACATGCAAGACAGCCGCAATCTCATTCAGCACGGTCGATCGCTGCTGGTAGCCCGGTAGTTTCGGTCAAGACGCGGAAGAGCGAAGAAACCCGCCAAAACGGATCTGGCTCTCGGTCGTCGTCGGTTCCTCGGAACGACACGAAGACGTCAACGTCGGCACCTCGGTCCTCAGGATCAGGGTCGAACTCCATCACCGATGCGTATCAGGCCAACAGGAGCTTCCCAGCCGGCACGGGCAAACATGGCGGTGTTGTGCCGCGATCCATCCCTCCTGTTCCATCGAAGCCGCGGGGCACCACCGGACCTCAAGCTAGAGACGCGAGGTTAGGCCGTGACTCCCTTGCCGAATTCGCCGAGTTCATCCGCTCGACTGGTCCTCCTGGCGGCGGCGGCAGCCCCGTCACGGGATCTTCGGGACCAGGAAGGGTACGAAACCAGGGGTCTGTATCAAACATCAGTATTGATACCACGGGTCGGATGTCTACGACAAGCAACCCCAACCGGCCCAAGTTTCAGGCCCGCGGTGCTACGGTTGACTACAAGGATGACAATTCAGACTTGATCGACTTCATCCGACGCGGGCCGCCTAGCAACGCCGGTAACCCGCGTATTCCGAGAGCTGTGGCTCCGTTCCGGACCACCATGGACTCTGACCAGTTGACGGGCGCAGTTGGAGGCAGAGCTGTGGACGCGCAGCTGCGGGACGTTGAAGTCAGGAGCAGTCAAACATCGACTTATGCCACCGAATCCTCGGTGCCCCCTTCTGTCCAGTCATCCATCAACTCCCATAGCGCCCTCCTCGCAAGAAATAAGCCCATGTCGTACGATACGGCGGAGAGCGATATGCCGATGCCGGTGCGCAAGACTCGCCGTGTTCGTGACCCGTACGCCATCGATCTGAGCGACGACGAGCTCGAGGATGACGATGAGCCGGCACCATTGCCCAAGAAGAAGGCGCAGACACAGGAGGAAAGCCTAGCCGACTTCTTGAAGAACTATGCGCCACCGCCGGAGCCGACTGTGCAGCCGTTCAACATCTCGCAGACACGAAGCGACCAAAAACCAAAGAAGAAGGCCAGCGCGCCAAGCTTGATGGCCAGACTCACGAGACGGGACAGCACACAATTTGGCACTCTGGGATCAAATCGGCCTGCGAGCCCCAAGGTGACGGAACCGGCTCGGAGCCTAAGCACCCGGGCCAGTGGCGGAAAAGGAAACCATACCCCGATCCAGGTAAACATAACTGGAGGGATGGACCCGACCGGTTACCCGAGCCGGGCTTCTTCCAAGGTCGCCGCGACGCTGGGCGGCGGCCCGACTCCCATGGGACCGCCACGGGTGCCGATGAAGAAGTTTGAGGCGCGCGAGGCGGTTTCGGTGCCGAGCCGGGCAACATCGGATTTGGCCGAGTTTCTGAAACATTCTGGGCCGCCTCCTGGCGCAACTCCCATGGTCAACCGCCCCCCGGGGCCGGCGGAGCGGGAAGAGGTCAACCGCATGTCCAAGATGTTCAGGAGGAAGAAGTCGAGCATTTCCTAGGTGGTTTTTTTTTCTCCATATTCGTCTGGCTCGATATGGGCTTGGCGGACGGTTATTGTTCCCTTCTTGTATACATTTGTTTTTCTACATGGTTAGGGCTCTTGGCCATACGCGAACCCATGATTTACCACATGTGATGGCGACAGTTGGGGATAATCATCGCATTTCTCGAGCATCTATGGAAAGTTGATCTGAAGCAAGCAATACAGCGTGCGGGGATTTTGTACGCGGCTGGCTGTTTATCGTTCTATCTTCATACTTTTTTTCATGCGCTTTTATTGTTTTCTCTTGGAAATCCTTGCTTTTTTGTTCAATCGCCTTGTCTTCAACACGGAGCGGCGGGTTTTTGGAAAGTTCTAGGGTTGGGCTGGTTGCTTGAGTGGCTCGGCTTTTTGATAACATGATGATACCACGGGGGAGGCTTCTTCCAGCTGGATGAAATAAAACTGTATTTGATTGGACATAACGTTAACAGACAACCAAAGTATTCACGTACAAAATACACTGCGAATGTCTTGTCCGTTAACCCGTCCCGAGCCGCGCGCCGTCACATCACCGTGGTGTGTCGCCCGGAACAGTCGGACCAAGGAGACTCGATTCATCTGTGTGTCGTGGCTACATGGCCCCCAACAACAAGCCCAAGTGTGTGTGTGTGGGAAGAAGGGACTTGTCACTTGTGCCACCTGCTGGTTTGTTTTACCCGATAAGCTCTGGGGTGACACAAACCGAGTAAGCGCGGCCTATTTTGTCCTGTGGGTTGCATGGAACCATTGAAACAACCTAGAAGCCAGCCAGAAGGATGCATGGATGTACATACCGATCGATAAATCCCGACAGCGTACAGAGCGTGGCTCGGGCAAAAAGAAGGGTTCCGGAAGGAGGCTGTCGCACGGCATATATGTATTTGTTGCCGCTGACTGACTGACCTGGCTGCCGGTCTAGCTTGACACACACAGACGACTGACTGAGTTTGTGAGTTGTGACGTGTCGTGTCAGCATCGTATGTATGTATGTTACATACATGTACATGAAATTGACGCTTCTAGCCGTCGCGGTGGCGTACAATAGTGAGATTGATCGGAACCAAAACATCCAAAATAGCAGGCATCTACCCGTCGTTGCCGCTCTCAACCATGGTTAGCTGCCGTATCCCGTCCCGATATAGGCCGGAACGTCACGCTGCAATATCGGACGGGAATATATCTCGGCACCTTCTTCTGCAGCTGTCAGACGCGCCGGTGACGCGAGAGTTGTATCAAAGCCACGTGGATTATTAGGTGAGTTGCCCCCTGTCTGCCAAAGACGCTTCCCCTGTGTGTGCCGTCGGCTTCACGGGAACCAAGGGCATGTCGGCAAAGCAGGGCGTGCTCGGTTGGTTCCTGAACTTGGAGAAATCAGTAATCTGTGGTTGGGCGGCGTTTGGTCGGGTTGGGAGATGGACATGATTGGAAGGACAGGGCTGCATCTGGAGATCGGATTGGCTTTAGCAGCAAGCAGGCAGCACGGCGCGGCCCAAGGCCTGCTTGCATCACGCCCACCTGCAGCGTCGAGTGGGCGGATAGGCCACTGGCAGACGTAACTCTAGACTTGGAGAGTAGGTACGGGCCAGTTACATGCATACAGTGGCATCGCACAGTGTATGCAGGCCCTTGCAGATATCAGTCCGTCTCATTGGTTATTGGGCCATGCGAAGACAGTCTTCCCCCACCAGCAGCCCCGAGACATGGAGGAGCCCCTCATCACGCCCAAAGCTACCCCGCAGTCAAATGAACAAACAGCCTCCAACAAGCTCCGAAAGGCCCCATCGCTCCCTACCAGCCCGATTTGAGGCGGTCAAGGGCCTGTGTGTCAAGCAGCTGCAGCGCATTTTCTTAGATCGGATCGGCAGGGCTGCGACTTTGGGCCCCACAGCCGACGACCATCCCCCGATCGATTCGTAGCATGCGGAGAGAGAAAGAGAGAGAGAGGCCAGCGCAGTACCTAAGTAGGTACCTAAGTTAGTGCGAGAGAGAGAGCAGCGGTCGAGGGCTAGCAACCCCGCCATAGGCGTCGTCAGTCCGCGCGGGAGACTAGGTACGGAGACCAAGCAATACAGCAACAGGATAGGATGGCCTCCCCATCGGTATCCCCCATCGGCTCATCCGCGCCCGCCACCACTACCCGGACCGATCGTCGCCGGAACAGCAGCACTCCCGGCCCTTTCGACCGCGCCGACGCAGCTACACCGCTCCCCCAGGCCCTCTGGCGCCTGCAGGTGCCCCTCTGCATCACCCACGCATCCCAGCCCACCAACCTCTTCGTTGTCTCAGTGCCGCGCTTCAGCTACCTGGCCCTGCTCCTGCCCCGCCTGACGGCCTACTACGGCGTGCCCTGCTCGAGCTTCCACCACGAGGAGATCCAGCTGCGCAACCTGGCCGTCGGCCTGCTGGTCGACCTGTACCAACCCCAATCCTTGCCTTGGCGCCTAGTGGTGGGCGACGGCCCGGAGTGGGACATCGCCGACACTTTTACAAACTCGGCCAAGGAGGCCGACTTTGTCCGGAACGGCAATGCAAAGCAGATCATGAGCCTGTCCAAGGAACACAGCACCGCCCTGTGGGACTCTGTCCAGGACAGTACGTGGTGGTCGTTATTTTTTTGCTCGCACGCATCATATATAAATTGGATTAAAGAAAGTGGGCTGACATGTATGTGTGGTGGGGGTGGGTTCAAGATGACTATGCCTCCTTCGCCAAGATCAACAACCGCCTTCTCAACACCCCAACGCCGCTCAAGAACGTCCCCATCCGCCTCTACATCCCCTCCTCGCCCGACGACACAACAAGCGACACAACACCAGGATCCTTTAGAGTAGTCCAGACCTTGGTGCCGCCACGACTACCCAACAGTGAGCACCCACCCCCTTCCCCCCCCACCCCGTTTCCTGCTTGTGATAGACTCCCCGACCGACCGCAACAACATGGGGCTGACGTTGGCTTGGCGGCAACCAAAAAAAAAGGGACACCTCAAACACTAGGCGGCGCTCTCACGAGCATCCTCCCACCCCTTTTCCCCAGCAGCCGGGACCCGGTGCTGGCAAACGTGATCCTCCACGGCGGACCCGTTCCCTTCCGGGCTCCCGTAGAGGAACTGATGCGCGAGGCTGCGTATCCTGATGGGTGGTTATGTCTCTGCGTCGTTTTATTATAGATACCCCCCCGCTCTCAACTAGTTACCCACCCAGTACTATCTGGGTGTGTTGTTTGTCTGGTTGGTCGAATCAAGACTGCCTGACGTGTGGTAGACCAGATAGATTCACGTGTTATTCATTCATCTAGTAATGTTCAACTTTGTTTCCATTCCCATCGTGTATGTATCACACCAACTGTCTACGTACATACATTGGCTCTGCCTTCCCCATCTTCTTGAAGAAACAGTTATACCCCCCGTATGTAACTCACAACAACTCCGTCCCCCGCGTTCCCACACCCACCAAACCAAAAGAAAAACCAACAAGAAAGCTATAGTGTTTTGTGTATGTATTAGAAAATAATAACGACGGTTCTAGTAGCTCCCCGACGGCGCCAAAATTAAACCCCCGTGATCGAACCTGCCAGTTTACGGACAAGGACAGGTTAGAGGGGGGGG
>MU857109.1:0-23385 GCA_033296705.1 Chaetomidium leptoderma | reverse complement strand
CTGGGTTAATAACATTGTTAAACACACACAAGTAGAATAAGCCTCCCGAGTAGTAGTAAAGAACCCCCCCCTTCCAACCCCCAACCCCCCAACCCCCCCGGCGCGCAAGACAATAAAAAACACATCAGAGAGCTGCCCCCCCAAAAACTGACCATGACATGATGTTCGCACATAGTGGTATCTCCGCCGCCGCTGCCATATCGAAACAGAGCCATGCAAATGCTATGTTGACAGGTCCCGGGATGAACATCCCGTTTCCCGTCCGAGTGAGAGAAACAAAGAAGAACAAGAAAAGAAAAATTGGAGGAAGAGACGAAGCCTCCCCTCTCCTCTCCAGAGCGGTGTCACTTTTATTCAATGTCGGAAGAATAGCGGGTTGGTTCGGGTGGTAATCGAGGATTGACGACACTTGAAGGTGGCTTGGCTTGGCTGGCCAAGCAAGGCGCGCAGAGAGGGAAAGTGCCAAAAAAGAGACGCCGGGAAATGCTGTTGATAGATAGGGAAAATTTATCAATGAGGCGATTGGTGTTGCATGGGAGGTAACATGCCCGGGGCTGGTGGTCCAGGTATGGTGGCCGGAAGAGGCGACGCCATCGGCGGGGACATGCTCATCATCCCGTTGCCAACGTGGTTGACTGGGGAGTGTATCCCGGGCGGCCGAGCGACAGGCGGCATCGACGGCCCTGCCGAGGCTGGGACCATGGGCGGCACGTGCGGGGGTGGCCCGCCGCTCGCCGAGCTGGAGAAGCTAGACCCCGTCGGATGATCCATCATGTCGGCGTTGCTCGGCTTTCCCCAGAGCTCGCGCTCGATGCCCTCCAAGATCCGCAGGTCGACGTGTAGGGCGCTGGTGGGGTGCGCAATGATCTTGAAGAAGGAGATGGTCCTGAAGAAGAGCTCCTTGAGGATATCCTCGTGGACAAACCCGCTTAGTGTCGGATCCCGGAACACGGCCGCGAGCGTGAGAAGATTACCCCATTGGCTACAAAGTAGAAGGGGTTTGGTCAGCATGGAAGGTTTGCCGCTTCGGACTAGAAAAGGGGGGCGGGTTGGTTTCTTACGCATGGGCAGTTCCAAAAACGTTGGTGATAATGAACCGCTTCTCCTTGAGTCCATGAAACGCCCGGGTGCTTTCAATCAGAGCCTGCACTCCCTTCACAGCATACTCGATCATCTGTGGAGGAATTTCCTTGTCCGGGCCAATGACGGGTACCACAACACCGGAGCGGAAGTCGGACGCGGGCATCGGAGACTCGTCCGAAGTCTTCTGGAAGTTAGCCTCCAGGATCTGGCGAACAAACGGCCGGTACGTGATGACATGCGCCCCCCAGTATTTAGCACGCAGCCGGGCAGCTAGAATGTCCCCGGCTGGGGGGTCGTTGCGCATAAACTTGAACTCGGGCGGGACGAAGCGCATATCGAGCGAAGTCTGAATGTACTCAATGATGTTGGAGCCGGGCGCACTAGACGGGCCGTGGAGCGGTATCTCCGGGTTGTAGAGTATCCCGTGGATCTGGTTTAAGCTCTTGCGCAGGTATAGCTGCGCGAGGTAGCTTTGAAGTACATGTTCTTCAAAGCCCAGCCCTCGGGCCACGTGGATGTTGGGATACGGCATCATGTCTTCGTAGGCTAATATGTGTGACTGAGGTAGCGGCAACTCGGCGATTATGTCACTGTCACAATCATGTTAGAAAGCAAACTCTCAGCACGCATTTCGTGCCGTCCGGTCGACAACCCAAACTCACCTCTCGAGCTGTAGAGATGTCCAAAAGGCAAAGACAAGTTGGTTATCCGACTTCTCAGTCACTGCGTTTTGGTCGGCGGGCATAGTCTCCTGCAACTTCCTGAACCGGTCCAAGCTCCTGTTTTTGCCTATGGGTTAGCGACCAGAGATAGAGAGAAGCAGCGGATGAGGGGGAGGGCAGGGCACTCACGGCCTCATCTTGATCTGCAACGCAAAGCCAGCTTCCTTGATGTAAGCATAGCTTTCCATGACCCTTCCCAACTGTCCGTGGTACAGCCCAGCCAGGAGGTAGGCGTGGATATGGCGTAGACTGGTTCCGGCTATCTGCCCCCCAAGGATATCGGTAGCATAAGCGAAGTAGTCCAAGCCGGGAATGACGTCCAAGTTCCTTTTAAGAGAAGTCCCCCCCTTGACCGACGGTCCTCCTCCCTGGAACGAGGATCGCCTGCTGGGTCCCTGACGCTCGACGCCCTCCTTGGGGGAAGGGAAGCCAGCCGAGTGAGAGTGGGACGCGTGGGATGGCGAGGAGCCCTGGATAGGAGACGCCGGGTATCCGTTCCGCACCATGGGCGAACCTTGTGGGGCCTCGCTGACAGCCACTACATCGGGGATCCTGTCCTTGTGCAGACATATCTTTCCAAGCGCAAGGACCAGCAAGACGAGTGCGTTATTGATGGACCGCTGGAAGACGGGCTTGGCCGACGTCGATGTCGACTCGGCGCCCTCGGGAGGCGGAGAGGACCGCTTTCTCTTGGATCCCGTCTCAGACTGCGATGACGGCGTCACGACAAACTTGGCGATGCCATGGGTGGCGGCGCCGCCCCGAGATTGCCTGGTCAAGCTCTGCTGGATGGTATCTAGAAACACCCTCACCATCGCGTTCAGCTCCGCCGGTATTATGAGCGGATGCATGTTTTGAATGTTGTCCTTGTAGCTCTTGACGTATTTCCACACCATGGCTTCGCTGAAGTCTGGCGTTTGTGTGGCGATGACAGGCTTGCCGTCGATGGGCGCAGGCGAGCCGCTGATGCCGCCCCAGCAGTCGGCGGGCGAGGGCGCACCGGCATCGGAAACGTCGTCCTGCACCATCTCTATGGTGCCCGCATCGCGGATAGCCTCCCTATCGGCCTTGTCGACTCGGAGACTGCTCTCAAGGCCCTCGCCGCGGCCCCAAATTCGGAGGAGGCCACGCCTCTCTTCTTGGCGGATCGGAAACTCGCCCACATACTTGACGTTTTCGGCTTCTAAAAAGCCCCGGACAAGGAATGAAATTGGCCGCCACCTCAGCAGAAAAGCGGCCAGTGTGGTGTGATTATGCGGAATGGACGGGACGCCGGGTGGCACGGTAGGGCCAGGCTCCACCTCTTTCTCTTCCTCCATGTTCCGGGTGATGTTCCTTGCCTCGAGGCTGCCGATGGGTTGCCCTGCTCCTGCTGGTTCTCGAGGTGACAATGAACCGGCATCTTCGGCCGTGAACGGCGCCGATTCGGCGGATTCGGGCCGCTCGTCGTCATTATGCATCGGCTCGACCGGGAGGTCACCATTGCGACGCTCAAGCCTGCTCATGCGCTGGTCAAGAGAGTCGAACCTGCTCTGCATTGCCAAGATAGCATCCAAGATGTCGGCCGCGATCTTATCTTGCCTACATCTCCGAGGTTAGCGGCTTGGGAAGGCGGCTCGGATAGAGATGGAGAGAACAAAAAGACGCACTGCTTCGGAACGGCCTCTCGGTATTTGCACTCCATCTTTTTCTCCTTGCAGCTCTTGCACGGTTTCAGCTCGTCGCACTTCGCCTTTAGCTGCCGGCACAAATCACAGGCCTATGGCATCCGCGGTTAGCAAGTGTTTTGGACTCTTGTCCCACCGCCGCGTTTCGGCTAAACCACGAACCTGTGACGCCCGTTGCGCCTTGCGCTTCCCCGCCGCGGTCGCGACTTGGATCGGATACGGGAGTTCGCCATGCGAGGCATACTGCGTGGGGTAGTCGTAGGGCTGATGGTGCGGCAGCGGGGTCTGGGGTTGATAGCTCTGCTGGCGACTGTACATGGGCGGCGGCGGGCCGTTGTCGAAACTCATATGCCGCCTATCCTCGCCGTAAGGCTGGGAGTGGGGTGGGGGTGGGACAGCAGAATGCGGCGTCACAGGTGTCATGTTATCCTGGACGCTGCCGCCGGTCGAGAGAGGTCGGCGCACTTGCGGAAGCGCGTCATCGGCAGGGTCCGCCTTGATCATCGGTTCTCTCGGAGGATAGGGGGGGAACGGCGGGTGTGCCGGGGAGTGCGGAGGCTGCCTGTGTTCTTGCATTGGCGGAAACCTGTCGGGTTCATGTTGCCGTCGGTCGTCGATGGGCGTATGCGCTGCGGGAGGATGAGGATGCGCATGAGGATGCGCATGAGGATGCGGATGCGGATGCGGATGCGGATGTGAATGCTGAGGCGGAGGCGGAGGTGGAGGAAGATCCCCGTGGCCGGGAGGGCGCGCGAAGGAAAGCGGTGAGTGTTGTTGATACTGGGTCGATGGCGGGGGATGATGCGGCAGCTGGCCGGCGGTTGGAGAGGGAGTGGGATGGAGTAGTGAGACACCGTGGTGCGCACCGCCTACTGACCATGACGAGCCAGTCGACAGACGTGGTCGCTTGGTGTCGGGCGGCCCTTGGTCCATGGCTGGCTAGGGGTCTTTATACATGCATGTACATGAATGCTGTTGACATCAGATGGCGCTGGCCAGAGGCGAAGTCAAGTAACGGGGCAGCAGGAAGCTTGCCGCGGTAGCATGGAGCACAAGCGGGGAGGAAGGCCCGCGCTTGGGGAGCGAGCCAAGCAGGGGAGCCGGCAGACCCCGTGACTGTAAGCCTTGGACACAACTGCGGCGTACGAAGTCCAGCCAGAGAGGTTGAGAAGCTCGAGAGTAATCTGTACTCGGCGCAAGGCGGTCTGTGAAGGGGCCGTGGGGGGGAGGGAGGGGGGAGGGGTGTGTCAGAAAAGCCTCCGAGTTACGCTGGGAAGAAGTGCCCCTCAGTTTGGCCTTCGACCTCACTGATCAGAGTTCGCGCGTTCTCAACAGCGGACCAGTATGTACGTGGTTTTAGTTGGGCAGCAACAGGATGTGTGGTCTGTGTCGCGCGTTTCGTGACTTGGGGTGGATGGCGAAAAAGAGAGCTCGGTTCAAGGGCCCGGTACGGGTTTCGGCAGCCCGGCAGCGTAAAGACCAGGCAGCTCGTTAGCTCCTTTTCGTGTGCGTTTGGTAGACCCGGGGGGGAAGATGGCGTATCAGAACACGCACAGAAGCAGGTGGGTGCGAGACCTGCCAGGCGGTGCAGTGCGACAGACCGGTCGCAAGAGACGGTCAACGGCTAGTGGGAGCTGGTCGGGCGGTGTTTTGGGACCCAGAGAGGAAAACAAATTGAGAGCTCCGGCCATCAACCCTGCCGAGCACGTCTCGTCGGGACCCTGGGCAGAACCAGGGTGGTGGAGAGCCAGGGGGGGGGGGGGTGACGCTGAACAATCAGAGATGCGAAAAAGGGTGGGCCCCAACTGCCCACTCGGCCCGGGGGGTTCCCCTCTGCTATGCTTCTTGGAGTAAAGCGGCTTTTGTGAGGACGCAGGTTACTTGGGTTGTCGACGAATGAGCGGGTGAGCTCGCTCCGACGACTTCTCCTCCAGCTCAGTTTGTTTCGGGGAAAAAACAAACAGCCGGATGAGCGGTGACAGATGACGATGAGAGACGGACAAACGGGTTGTCAGCACTTGTCAGTGGCACTCTGGGGGGGACTCGAGAACCCTCCATCAGCCGCGACAACCGTGACAGCGGGACCCGCAGAAAGGGCCATTTCTCTTTGCTTTTCCTCCTCGCCCCCCGGCTTCATCAGAGCTTGCCCGTTTCTTTTCACGGAGGCCCGCAGGCGCCGACGAGCGAGCACCTGTGGCCGCGTCCCCCCACCCACCACGGCCCAAACGAGGGGTGCGGAGATTTGAGTCTCGATCGCACAGCGCGACTGCAACACTTCGAATGGCAGGGGTGGTGGTGCTGAGGGAAGGCTGGCCAGACAATCCTTGGGTGCCAAGCCAACACTCGGCTACGGGCAAACGGGCACGGGCAACTGGGCTAGTCCTGGCCGAGCGTCACGACCGGCCCCCATCCAGCGCTCCAGGCTTCGCTTAGGCAAAATCCCCGACCGAGTTGGTGGCGGGGGCCAGGAGCGAGCAGAACGATACGGACAAGAAGAACCGTCTGGTCCTGCCGTGCGGGCGAGCGAGCGAGCGAGCGCGTACCAAAGTTGGAAGGGTGAGAATCCCGCCGACAGAGCTCTGGGAGAGGTGCCATGCATGAGGCGCGTGGTGGGCAGGGAGTCAGCAGCCATGTTAGTAACCCCAGCTTTGGGGTCAGATTCTGCACCGTGCCCTGATTGCCCGCACCGCACTCATCGGACGAGTACCATGCAGTACCGACGACCCGACAGCGGGACCAAGAGGCCGGCTTGGGACGGGGGCTGCGCCAAGGCCATGCCACTGGATGCCACTGGGGGACAGCTGATTGCCATTCCTTGATTTCCATTCTTGGGCCGCAACCGTGCCCACGGGACCGGCGGGCGTAACTTCGGCCTTCTAAAAGGGACGCCCGAAACGGTTGGAATTGTGTGGGGTAAAAAGGAAAAAAGAAAAGAAAAGAGCAATGATAGCCACCGCCGTTGTTCGTTGGAATGGTTGGTGAGAATGGTGGCTGACCGACGGCCGGATCATCGCGAAGTTTGTCTCTCTGAAGATCTAGAAACCTGGGGGATGCCGAGACAGTCTCGACAGTGTGGAAGTTCCTGCCAGGATCAGACATGGTTCCAGGGTCGTGGGGGCAGGAGCACGCGGGCGTTCGTCTGTTGGGGCCTGATCGGCTCGCCACCGTGTTGGCTTAGTTACAGCTTGGTCGTCCGTGCCCGATACCTCCATTAGCGGGCTTAGCCTGCAGGATCTGCATTGTATCTGTGGAACCCTGTGGAATTCGACTATTCCATTTGTAGATGTCTTACGGCATCAGGGGTAAATCTAGAGCCCCTAGCTGAAAATCTTTACTACCGCGATACCGTCGTCGCTACTAGCTAAAGATCAGTACGAGAGAGGACGCTATAGATATCAACGACCTCTGTTCCTAGGCTGATGATAGCCTCAACGACGATTTCGATGACTGGGTACCGTCTACCGATCGGCTCGTCGATCTTGCCGGGGTCTCCTAGATCTCCGACGACCTAAGCCTCCCTTAGTAGGTAAACGAACGTATCCTAGACAATCTCGATATTAACGACGACGATATCTTTATATACCCGAGCTAACCGACTAGTTAATCGACTAGCTAATCGATAAGCGATATCGTTATACCGCTGGCCGCTTCGAGGAGGAGTTGTAAAAGGCCGACGTTAGCTAAGAAGTTAAGGAAGAGGAAGGATAAGGATATACTACTTATAAGGCTAGTCTTCTCGTCGGATATAACTATACGGTTAATAGAGCTATTCCTTAAAGAAACCTAGGTAGGGAACCTTAAAGATGTAAAATCTAAGCTTGTAAAGTCTATAATCGAGCGAGTCTATAAATAAATAGTAGTCGAATACCTTTAGTACCCATAGATCGTTAAGAAAGTAGCTGATAAGCTATAGAATAAGAAGAAGCGATTTCGTTAGTTTATTAGCTTCCTAGTAATCTCGGGTATTAATTATGACCCGATTAGTAGCCTTCTTTAAACGCTAGACAACGTATAGGATACGCTCGTAGTTAGAGACCCCCGGGTAGGGTAGTTACGTACTATTCCTCTCGGCGACCGCGAAGTCTATAGTAAGGTCTTTAATACGGGACTCTCAATATTGCGTAGCAAGCGGAAATAAAGAGGGTAAAAACGAGGATGAGGATCCAAAGTGCTGGGGGAGCCTGGCTGCAGAGGTAATGCAAGCCAGCCCTGGTGGGGCACTAGTCAATGCGTCGCATTGACCAGGGCGCTCCACTTGCACAGATCCACTTTCAATTCCTTATCTAATCTACATGATACCCTTCCGGTATCAGTCTTCTACCATAAACGGGCAACTAGTAAATTAATTAAGGAACCTAGTACTACTACCGACTTCGACTTATCAAGTAACTCGAGTATCGATATCGACGACCCTAACGAAAATACGGATCTAAAAGAGGATAAACTAGGTAATATAGGAGTTATACTATTACTAAGAACGCTTACACTAATCTCTAATAGGTACAACCGTAGTTGTAAACGTAGTTGGGAGGACTCGCTAGATTTAGGGGCGACTACAATAGTATATAGTATCAAGCGCCTTACTAAGTCGAATACTAGAGTAGCTAGTACTAACAATATAAGTATAGTTATCTAGAGCTTTCAATAGTCGCTTACGAATATCGATATCGCTATTAATAGTAAGATAAAGGTAACCGAGCGGTTAGTAATACTAATGTAGACGGTTATATAGAATTCGGTATCGAAAGAGATATAGTTAGAATTCGCTAGGAAGTAGGTAGGTAAGTAAGCACTAGGAAGTAGGTAGGTAGGCTAGTAAGTAAGCAATTACTAGTAATATAGCTATTTAACTATTTTCTATCGAATCCTTCAAACAACGTATAAAATAGCTAGAAAACGCGTTTATTATTAAAATATCAAAAAAGCTACATCTTACTAACTTAGCTACAACGGCCATATAGGTAGGCCGCTATTTTATAGTAGGATATAGGGTTGTAAACTAGAGGGTTAGAGTTTAGAATATAGACTCTAGCTAACAAAGTAATCAAAAAACGTAGTATAGTATTAATTCTATTAAAATAGACTATTTATTATTAAATCTATTACTAACTACGTTTTCTATTAAATCTATTGCTAACTATATTTTCTATCATATATAGCGACCTTCCTATTAATCTACCCTCTAAATAGCTAAAGTCAACCCCGTACCCCGCCTCCTACCTAGATTACAGTACCTCCCGTTATAAGTAGCTAATTAGCTACGTATCCGTACTTACAACTAACAATATAACTTAGCTATCGTATTATAACCTCCAACCTCTATTTTAATCACCTCTCGCATTAAGATATTCCTTATATCTATTCTATATTAATACTATGGCTAAGCGACGTATTTACTTAGGTTCGCGATCGTAAATTAGACGACCTACGTATAACTTCGTAGCTTCTATCGTAGCTTCTATCGTAGCTTCCTCCGTAGTAGTTTAAGTTGACGGCTCTTACTAAGTTAACAAGAAGTTATATAGCCTAGTTACTACGTATACGATTTTCTTCTATTAGCATAGACTATACTCTAGCGCGGTTACCCGAATAATCTTCTATTTCCATTTAAGAAGCCCGAATACCTACTCTACGATAACCCGGACTCTCGAGTACTATAAGTTATATAGTTCTTTCGCTATCTTTAGTAGGTTCTTTAAGTTTTTCTAATCTTCAAAGTAGTATCTAACGTTTATAAATAGAATAGAGATACCCTACTAGATACCGAAGCCCGAGTTAGCTAGATAATATCGACCCTAAGGAATAGCGAATCCCTTTATAAACGAATTATCGTAAAGTACCACGTTATATATAGAGCCCTCTACGCTAGCTAATATATATACGAAGGAGTAGTCGGTTCTAACGGTAGCGAATACGTTCTATAATAAGTAGCTCTTTCGATCTCACTAATGAAGTTATATTCTTACTAGTATATATACTATAATATAGGTACCGTTAATAGTGCTAATACAACCGTTAAAGGTATTAAGTCTAGGGTCTAGTTTAATCTTTAGGTCGAACTAATCTTCCGCCTTTATACTAACAAACTAGGTATAAAGATATATTAATCTAAGTAAAAGCCTCTTTATAATTATACTTATAATACTCTAGCTAATTTAAAAGCGGTAGGTAGCGCTCTATTAATCTTCATTATATACGAATATCTATAGTACAACTATAACCTTCAACCTCGCTAGTAGGTATCTAGTATCTACAAGACTAGTATTTTCTTACAGCTAGTCTACTAACTTTATAAAGACTAGCTAGTTTATATAGAATAGTTCGTAGAACTAAGTTAACGAGCCGTTAATTAGGATATCGGTAAGCCTAGTTACCTCCTCTAGACTATCCGGATAGATAACTATATATAGGTACTACCACCTGTTTTTTCGTCGCTACTAAGTTTGAAATATATAGAGGATAGCGAGCACTATAGCCATAAGTTACGCCCTATACCGTAGCAGTTAGACCGAGTTATCCATCGCTATATAGAGGGAGATAGAAAGACTAACACGATCTATAGCTTTATCCTTTCCTTTTTCGGTACCTATATAGAGGCTACCCCCCTATACAGAACCTTATTAAAGTAGGCTAGTACTATCGGTCAATACTAGGTATAGCGCCTACGGCTAACGTTGGCCGTAGGCGAAAAACCTCGTTGGTACTGCTTAGTTACTACTTTTCTACTCGGCTAAGCCTGTTATAGGGAAGTAAGTAAGCCCCCTAGCGTAGTATATACAGTCTTAGCAAAAGGGGGGTCTTAAGGTATTTTTCCTTTTGTATCTCTCAATTTTACTACCTAGAAGGGAAAGGCGTCTCTTATTTACCTAGCTACGGGATTTTTCGCTATATAATAGGGGGTACCAAGGAAAACCAAGCTGTAACCAAGCCAACACGGTGGCGAGCCGATCAGGCCCTTGCTCGCGCAAGTGGAAGGTGCCCGGCGAGCCTGGCTGGCCGAGCCCTCCCGCGTTTTTCCAACAACGTTACTCCGTACAGGGCTTCTTTTTTCCCGTGCATCTCCTCGCCGTGCCTCGCTCTCATCAAATGACCAATTGGCACACACTCCCTCGTGACGGGAACTCGAACGCCATTGGATCGGGTGGCCTTGGCTCTGCCCCTCACCGGGCTGCTGTGCCCGCTCACCGCTCACCGCTCACCTAGCGTTATCGCGGGGGAGTTGGTTTTGAATTCGGCAGTTTCACCGGGCGGCGGTTCCATATCATGCGCATCTTGACTGACAAGGAGCACCGAATGAGTCGTCCCGTCTTGCCAGAAGACAGCCACCAACGAAGCCTGGCGATCTTCACAACGATTATCTTGTTGTGCATTATCGCCAACTCCGCCAACTCCGCCATCCTCCGCCACTGCATCATCGAATTTACCGCCTATTTTCCTTCTTTCTTTTTTTCCCTCGACAGGCACCAACTACACTTCTTCTCCAGCACCTGTCAAAGCTCATATTGCCACCTTACATTGCTAGTGATTCGCAGCTAATATGGCAGCGGTGTGTTCCTGTTCCTGTTCCTTCTCGGGCCATTGGTGTGCCTCCCACAGCCAGGCAAATCGCAATGGCGGTTTGCATTTCGGCGCCAGGGTTAAAATAGCTTCCATACTACTGTAGTGTCGGCCCGCAGACACGGTCATGGAACTGGCTCTGGCACAGGAACTATCCAATCAGTCGAGAGGACGAGGTCCCAGGAACGTGGGCGGGGTCCGGGGGTTTGGAGAGCAGGTCGCTTGGCCGAAGCCCGGGTTTCAACCCACCCACCACAAACACAAACTCGGAAACACGACCTCCACCAGTCCTGTTTCTGTACATCAGTGGGTCAGAGCGATATCCAGCCCAAGGCTAGTAAATCCGCTAGGTCCGCCAAGCCGGTTGGCTGCCAGCTCGTCGGTTTCGTCGACCTCAGCGTTGCCAGTCTCGAGTCAGTCACCTTGTGACTGTTGAAGATGGCGGGACGATCTGCGGTGTTGCGGTCGCTGGGACAGGCGAAGTTTCCTGAAGAGCAGCGGGGTCGGCTGGGCCTGGTTGCTAACCGAGCAGGCAACGATGCGAGCGAGCGGCCGCATCCCACGAGGGCCTAGCAACTCACACCGTCCAAAGAATTCTGCTGGTGTCGATGGCAAGGCCACTCCTATTTCAACAGAGACGGAGCCTCTTCCTAACAGAAAGGTGTATCTCGATCTTACCTCGACTTGGTAGCAGCTCAAGGTGGTACCTCCGAAGCCCAGTTTGTTAACGTTATCTTTCATTTCACTGCTTGTCCGCGCTAACGTCATGCCGTCCCACACACCTCAAACCCTCCAGTTGCAGTTGTTGGCCACATCCACAGACCATATGTAGACCACAGGTGTCGTTGCTTCCCCCATCCCCTCATGCTCGGGCCAACTTCTGTCAACTGTCAAATCCCAGCCAGATCAAAAACGAGGCGGCTCGAGGACGGCATGCGATTGGCCAGTGAATCTTTTTCTGCTTTGGGAGGTGAGGCAAACAGCTGGGATATCAAGCTGGAGTCACCCGATCCAGGTGCGGTAATTGCGAATTACCAAGAAGGGTAGGTGGCTGATAAGTGCCGTGGTTGGCTGAAGGGCGTTTCGCTATCCAGCTTCTAGAAGTTCCTAATATTATTCAAAACCGCAGTTGGGATGAACGAATGCATCACCTTGGCAAACACACAAGAATCCAGACAACCTTGGACCTCGGGCCCCTTTCATGATGACCTCGGGCCCCTTTTTAATGGCCACCCGAGCCACCCCACGCTCTCCCGATACTAGTTATGAAATGGCGACCAACACCATCGTGTGATAGCGTGCGGGTCCGTCCCAGCAAAGGAGCAACCCCAAAAAGTCCAATCGGTAAGCGCGGCATGCTCAGTACTGTGCGAACCAAAAACGCAACGTCCCAGAGTATGGTACAGTCAATGATTGGATGTCAATAGTGGGAGACAAACAGGCTGGAAAGGGAAGGGCGGGGGGGTTGGTTCGGAAAGGTGAGCACCGCGGTCTCCAACGAATATCACAATGCAATGGGATGATGAACCCCACGCCGGAAATGTACCGCACCCGTCTGCTGGTGTCTGCCGTGACATGATTCGCGGGCAGAGAGATAAGAATGCTGTGCGCGTGCGTGTGTGTGTGTGGAGGTGTTGATGGACAGGAAGGATACAAGCAGGAAGGCGATCTATACTTGACATTGCATGTATAGAGTATGTATGAAACCAATGATGGATGGACCTGGCGGCAAACTTGGGGAGCCTTCTTTTTTTTTTTCCCGAGGTGAGCCAGCGGGCATGGGATTCGTATAAGCGTCATGGTCCCAGTGCCATGGCAGAGGGGACGATATCCAAGGATCATGTCTTCTGCAGCCCCCCCCTTCTTTTTTTTAGCCTCCAGCAGCAACTCGGCTGTGGCGAATACCGTATCGCATTCTCATCCAGCCGCATCCCTTCTTCTCAGTCGTCGGAGAACGAAACGAATGTTTGCCTCTCCTCCACGGAGTCGGGACCTCCACCCCCCTGGAGCGTCGGCTTGCTTCTTCTCGGAACGAAAAGCTCGATCGAGCTAGACACAGGACAAACCGTCAAGCTGGTCAGTTTCCCGAAGATTTCTCCTCGGCCACTTTTCTACGCTTTGCCTTTCGGACACTCTGCGGAGCGGGAACGTCGTCAGCTCGTCGAGAAGCGTCCGAGACCAAATTGGACAGCTCTGCGATTTGCGTGACCATGGCCACTGCCTTCGGCTCCGTCGACGCCTCGGTAAACACGAGGTCTCCTCTCTTGCCCAGAGCCTCGCGGCCGGCCTCCTCCAGCAAGATGCCAAACGCCAACAGGGCGGTTTCGTCCATGCTCCTCTCGTCGATGATCCTATTCCCGACAACACAGCGAGGCCCCAGGCGGGCGGCCGTTGCCTCGTAGAACCTGCTGGCGTAGCCGTGGACCGACTTCAACAGGCTTCCGTCGGGGAGATGGCGGCGCCCGGCGTCGGGGAGGTCCTCGTTGACCCAGTAGATGTCCTGCTCGGCGTACCGGGCCGGGGCATGCTTGCGCCTGAACAGGGCCTCTTCGGGCGCCAGTTTCGGATTGCGTGCCGAGTAACGGCCGGCTGTCGCGCTCAGACGGCGCTTGCTGCGGCTGGTGGCCGTTTCCGAGTCGCTGAGGGCCCCATTGAGAGTGACGCGTCCTTGAAGCGGTAAGTTTATGTAGGTGATGTCTCGGGACGCCTGGAAAACCAACCTGCGACGGCATCATAGACGTTGGCCACACGCCCCCGGGGTCTTTTGGTATTATTGCCAGGCGGCGCGGTCGACGGGGACACTGGAGATGGGGCCGCGCTCTCGTCCGAGCTGAGCATTTTCAAGCACGGGGTGGACGACTCGGGCTCGTCGGGGTGCTGTGAAGTAAGTGGTGGATGTCCTCGCTAGCGGTGCCGCATTCTTCAATCTTCACTCAACACCTCCCTCGGCTCGTCGCCGACAAGCAGAGAAAATCGCGTTCAAGGAGATGAGATGGCCAGGTCCCATGGCAAATAGAATGCAGATGGGCGTGCAAGTGCCAGTTTTGATGAAGAGTTCTCCTTCCGTCAGTTTGTCGCAGGTGGAAAACAAGGGTTTGGACGTCCCTGGCGGCGGCAAGTTTTGAGGTCGGCGGCAGTCAACCACGGCCCCGCCCCGTCTGCCAAAAACGACAAACTCACCCCAACCTCAAACGACAACCACCGCTACGGCAACCAACACCCGATCATCGATACTAGCTCAATCTGGGGATGGCATGAATTCATTTTTGTTTGAGCGGTCCTCGGGCAACCTGGGGCCGAATGAGTTTGCCAGGCTCCAGACGGCGTCGCTGCTCAAGTCCTTTGCGGCGGCCCCCCGCCTCCGCTTTGACGGCGGCGAGCGTGCTGCAGACGCCGCCGCCGCCGGGGGTTCTGGGGATGGGAATGGGGATGGGGATGGGGATGGCGCATCGAGGGCCTCTCTCTGGGCGCACCAGGCCGGTGTGACTGCCCTGACGTTGGAGCGCTTCGATGGCCGCATGTGAGTGACAGGCTTTACGGATGCGCAACCATTTATTGGACTAATCCAATTACACCCAGTTTAATATCTGGAGGCTCGGACGCAGTCATCAAGATTTGGGATCTCGAGCAGTGCAGCAACCCCTCGCAATCCCACACCCACCGCCCTGTTGCTGTAGTTGCCCGTGCCAGCAGCGACTCGTCCCGCCCCGGCCCAGCCGCCGCCACCACCGCCGCCGGACACCGCTTCGGCATCACCCACCTGTCATTCTACCCGTTCGACAGTGCCGCCTTCCTATCAAGCTCGCACGACCAGACGCTGAAGCTGTGGTCCACCGAGCGAGCCGCCGTGTCCGGCACCTTCCAGCTCGGCGCAAGGGCCTACACGCACGCCCTCTCCCCGGTCGCGTCGCACCTGCTCGTCGCCTGCGGGACGCAGCACCCGGCAGTGCGCCTCGTCGACCTGCGCTCCTCGGCCGCCGTGCACTCGCTGATCTCCCCCGGCCAGCTCGGCGGCTCCGCGGGCGCGACGCTGGCCGTCGCCTGGTCGCCGGCCCACGAGCACGTCCTCGCCGCCGGCTCGGTCGACGGCGCGGTGCGCCTCTGGGACGTGCGCAAGTCCAACGGCCTGGTCGCGCTCCTCGACCAGGAAGACATTACGGCTCTTGCCGCCGCGCAGCAGCAGCAGGGGGGACGCCGACCGCCGCCACCGCAGCCCCCCAATCTCTCAGCCAAAGCCCACGCCGGCCCCGTCAACGGCCTCACCTGGACCGACGACGGCGCCTATCTCGTGTCAGCCGGCCACGACCGCCGCATCCGGGTCTGGGACGCCGCAACAGGCGCCAACACGCTAGCCAGCTTTGGCCCGAGCATCCGCAACAACAGCCAGCAACAAATGGGCACCACCGTGACCATGTTTGTCTCCCCCCGCGGCCTCACGCCGCCGGGGCGGGAGCTGCTCTTCTTCCCCAACGAGACCGAGATTTTGGTGTTGGACTTGCACGAGGGCTCTATCGTCACGCGGCTACGCGGCGGCGGCGGTATGGGACCTGCTGCCGTGGCCTCGGTGGTTGGGACGCCGCCGCCGCAGCAGCAGCGCGGGGGGGAGAGGAGGACTGTTAGGAATCGGGTCACGAGTCGTACGTTCTTGCCCCCTTCCTCCCAACCTTGGCAGCGAGCTGCGAAAAACTGATTTATTAACCTAAAACAAAAAAAGTCGTCTGGAGAGGAACTGGAGGAAGCGGCGGCTCCAGCGGCGGCGCGGTCATGGGGGGGAGCAACGCGCCCGGCGGTCTCTACAGCGGCCATCTGGATGGGCAGATCCGGGCCTGGCTCCCACATCTCGAAGGCGCAGATGACGAAGCAGCAGAAGACAGGTATGATGATGCCCAAGGTGCTGCTGCCAAGTCAAAGAAGAGGAAGGCTCTTGATGATGCGTTTCGGAGCTTGATGGGGAAGCAGATCACTTTTTCCTGAGGGACGGACAGATAAGGTCAAAACATAGTAAGTTGCAGTGCAGGGTGACCAGAACGAGAGAGAAGGGCACAAAGTAGTTTCTGAAACGGGCGATAAAGCCCTTCATATTCTCATCTCGGGGTCAACAACCAGGGTGCGGTGTGGTGGTGGTATCTGCCAATAATAGTACAGTCGAGTTTGCAAAAACAGAAAACAACAAAAGGAAAAGAAAAAAGAAATCTTTCATAATCCGTCATGATACATTCTGCCTGTTATCCCCCCCCCCCCATCCGTGCCCGAGAAAGACAAAAGGCCAAAAAATTAGATACCGCTGAACGACTCCTGGTGGGTCTTGATGCTGTTCCGCCTCTCACGGTGGTGGCCGACGTCGTCGTGCTCAATCATGGGGCCCCCGACGTGCCTCTGTAGGACGGAAGGGGGGACCTGGGCGGCGTCGGTAGGATCCCGGTATGTTGATGTGTTGTTGCCAAATCTATTTTTGTTTCCGGGTTAGTCTTGTCTGTTGGAGAAGGAGCCAGGAAATGGGGAGGCCCTGCCTCCACAAATGGACAGGTTTTACTTACTTACTGGTAGGTCTTGTTGCCTCCCACGGTCTTGCTGCCGTCGAGGTCCGAGTCGACGCGGGGATCCAGCTTGTTGGCCATGTCGTTGGAGTGCGGGCCGGCCGTGTTGGCAGCGGGGCCGGGGCCGGTACCGTGGGTGCCGTGGGTGCCGTGGGTGCCCGTCATGCCAGTGGTGCCAGCAGAGCCGACGCCGCCGGCGGTGTGGTGGGCCGAGCCGAGACCAGCGCCACCAGAGCCGATGCCCCCCGTGGTGTGCTGGCTCGAGCCGAAGCCGGTGGTGCCGGTGCCGGCAGTCCGGCCAGTGCCCATAGTGCGGGAGTTGTCCATGTCCGAGTCGACACGGGGATCCATCGCGTTGGCGACACGGCTGCTGTGGGGGCCTTGGACGCCCTCAGCGGTGCCGGAGCTGCCGAAGCCGGTGTGGCCGGTGCTGCCGATGCCAGTGTGGCCGGTGCTGCCAAACTCTCCTTGACCAGCGGTGCGGCCGACGCCAGTGTGACCGGTGCTGCCGAGGCCGGCGCCGCCGATGCCAGTGTGTCCAGCGCCAGTGTGTCCGGTGCTGCCAAACTCGCCTTGCCCCGCGGTGCGGCCGGCGCCGCCTACGGTGCGGGAGTTGTCCCGGTCAGAGTCGACGCGAGGGTCGGCCGCGTTGGCGACGCGGCTGCCGTGCGGGCCGTATGTCCCTTCAGGGGCGCCATGTGTGCGGCCGGCTCCGATTGTGCTGGAGTGGTCACGGTCAGAGTCGACGCGGGGGTCGGCAGCGTTGGCGACACGGCTGCTGTGAGGACCGCTTGTGCCCTCGGGCTGGTCGTGGTGGGACTTGTCGCTGTGGACGGCCTCCTTGATCTTGTTGACGATACCAGACATGTTGATGGTTTGTGGTGGTGTTTAGGTTCTGATTGAGTATTGAGTGGTGTTTGATTTGAGTTGTTGAGAAGAGTGTTTGTTGTTTGTGTGATGATGGAGATCTTTCAAGTGGTGTCTGGGGAGAGGAGAGGCCCCCTTATATCTGTCTGTGGGCAGCCCGGCCCGTCCCAGTCCTCTCCTGGTTTGTTGGCCAGTCTCGATGACATGTTGGGCAAGCACGCCCGTTGAGTCGCTGTGCATGGCGTCAATGGCATCATCTTGGCCGGTTTCATCAGCAGCAGTACGTACTCATCCAAGGTTTAGAGGTCGCTTCTCCGCAAAACGCAGGCGGCTTGAGACTAGGAAGCCAGCGAGTGACAGCGGGCCATTACCTCATCGACGTCATGGTTGCATCTCTGTGCGATGAAAGCAGTGAGAGCAGCAGCAAAGACCTAAGCTCGCCGACGCAGGCAAGCGGGTACAGCCTTCCACAACTTTCAGAGGAAACGGGTACAAAGCCACTCGCTGTGGGGTGTATCTTTGAGGACTGGCGTCATCGACAACCTAGCCGAGCCTGTCTCAGCCCTGTCTATGGCTGGCGCCGTTTGTTTGCCATGGAAGGTTCAGCCCGTTCTCTTTGTGCCGTGGAGTGTTGCGCCACAGCTGTTCCAGAATCATGCATCTGTTGCTCCATCAAAAGATCGGCCATCTTGGAAAAGCGGGCCGGATCTGCAGTGCTTGACCATTTGTTAAACAAGCGTCGTCATCTGCTCCACATTTCCTTCTCTGCCCGCATTCACTAAGTGGTGACGTCATTGCCTACTGCCCCTTGTAGGACGTCGTTCTGGGAAGACGAGGTTTGGACGGAATACACTCCGGTCTTTTTATCCATTTTGATCAGACGCCGTTAATAACCCCATCTCATCACCGATTGGTACGGGTATCTGCAAGGGCAGTTGGGTGCTGAGATCAGGGACTCTCACTCATCCACTCATCCAGGGGTAGGGTTTAGGGGTCGTGGCCTCTAATTCCTTGACACCATCATGTCTAAATGTATTTTTATGCTTTATTGCCGCTAACACTGTCTACACTATATGTACATGTATCATTGGTCACCGGCGCGGAGAAAGAGAAAGCTGATTAAACAGTCCGAAATTCATATCATGTATTGCTGTCATCTAACACTAACTAATTCCGGGATTAAGAATGTTGGCAGGAAACATTAAGAAAGACCAAGCCACTCAAGAAAAGGAGATTGGGTACATGTAAATCGGGTATCATGAAATTAGGCTGAGCAGATAGCAGGATAGCAGGTGTAATGTGAGTGATGGGGGTGGGGACAGTAGGCGCGCTTGGTTGGATCTTGGATAGAACCGGACAGGTCCTCCTAAGAAGTAACCGCTCAGACGCGCGAACGGTGCCAGCGCCGGCGGCGGTGGTGATGGCCATCGACCGCCACGGCTCTGTGACGGCGGACCCAGTAGAAGCTATTCAGCCGCAAGTCAGCACTGCAAGTTCATGATCACACGTGGGACGGGCTTTTTCTTTTCTTTCTTACCCCAAAATGGCACTGACAAGCCAGCAGATGGCGCTCAGGAAGGCAAAGGCAATGGTCGCCTTCCACTGCGTGCACGAGGCAGTTCCGTCAAAGGAGATGCCGCCCCAGTTAAAGACGTCACTGCGCATTCAACAGTCAGTCAGTATCCCTTTCTAGGTATGTACAAGTCCCGAGATAGTGTCTACTCACCCGCAGTTGCCACCCAACCAGTCGACGAGCAGGCCAAAGGCGGCAAACCAGGCCACGCTGATGAAGAGGTCGCCCGGCCAGCTGGTGAAGGAGCCGCTGAAGGGGATCAGCCAAATGATGGCGAGCACGATGGAGATGCCGGCCACCACTTCGGCGTAGATGAAGCGGCCGAGCTGCCACGAGCTGGCGCCCTGGGCGGCATGCAGGTATTTTCCGTTGAGGCCCGCAACGATGGCCGCAAAGGCCAGCTCAGCGAGCCGGAGGAGGATGGAGAAGAGGTCTGCGAGAATCATGGTGTCGATTCGGTCTCACCCGTGGGTACCTAGTGAGCTGTGATGTGGGTTTGGTGGAGTGTGTGTTAGACAATTACATCCAGTTCCGCCGAGGTGGAGGAGCAGTCTAGCAGGGCTATATACCGCGTCTCACAACCAGCGCGTCATGTTGTATGACAGGTTGGGAGTCACACCTTTCATCGTCATCGTCCGCTACTCCTTGTGGCAGCCCGGGAAGCAGAGTGACCTTGCTTTGAAGTCCAAAACGTCACTTTGGTTGGTGACTGCTTGGCTGGTTGTTGCAGGATCCTGTTTTCCCTTGGACACCCGTGTCTGGCAACCACTCAAGTCAAAGAGGCCATCCCGACATTTTAACCGGCTGCTTCTGGGCCTCTGATGGCTGGGGGTTGATTGGGTTGGCGGGATGATGTCATCGGCGTCAATGCTGGCCAAGTTCCGGCGTCTCACACCACAACCCCTGACACAGAAGAGGCAATACGAGGAGAGACCGCTGCGTCTCCGAGAATGTAAACCTCCACGATCGTTGGGCAAGAATAAAAATAACTGCTAGCTTGGAAAATACAGTATAGCATATTGTGCACAAGCTCAAGTGAGCATCGCCGTCTGAACATCAAAGATGCTGTTCCGCCATCCGTCCCTCTCATTCTCGCGGATCCTCTGTGGCGCCTGTGTAGCCTCATCCCTCCACAGCTTAACAATACTGCCAGGGGCATAGACGCCCTCAAAAACGCCGTGCCCCGGCTGCCCGACGCCCACACGAGCGTAGAGATCCGGGTCGTCGGGGGGCGTCAGTCTCGCTAGGATAGCCTTAAAAAAGGTTTTGAGGTCGTCCGGGTCCGCGATCCGCGTGGCCCGGAGCCTCTCCCGCGCGTAGAGCAGCTCGCGGTTGGCAAAGTGTAGGGCCTCCCCGATAGCCGTCGCGATCTTCATCTCGATGGTCTTCCGGATGATGGGTTTGAGGAGGGGCTTGAAGAGCCAGGCCAGAAAGCTGAACTTGCTCCTCCGCAGCTTCCAGTTCAGCTTGTGTATGCGCACTTTGACAGCCCTGAGGGTGAGGATCTTTTCAAGCCTGTCTCTGCCAACCTCGACGTCGAGCTGGACGTCGAGCCCCCGTTCGTCAAATTCGAACGAGGCGATGCCCTCGTCTGCCAGCCGGAGCAACCCCGAGTGTGCCCTGAGCCAAAAGCCGATTTCCTCTCCCCGGATCGAGAGCCCATCTATTCTGACCCTGGTCAATGTCTTGACCGACGACGTCGTCCGGAATCTCGCCTTGCGAATTTCGATGTCATTGAGCGTCTCGACGCGGAGCTTGTAGGGAAAGAAGGAAGTCTGGTTGATGGTATTACCGGGCTCGAGAATAAGATTTTCGAGCAGGAGGTCGAGCTGGGGGGTGGCAACCTCGAGTCTGGGTATGGGCACGTAGTTGACTGCCTGGATCAGGAGCGGGACAAAAACGTTGATCGAGTCCGCCACGAGGTCTGTGTTTGTGTAGTGGTGCTTGGGCGACAGAATGTTGCTGATGGTGCTCGAGGTCTTGATGAGCCCAGATATGTCCTTGTCCCTCAGCACCGAGTGGAAGGTGCACTGCAGCTGTGATAGCAGCCCGTCGACGTCGTCCCGCAGAGAGGAGTGAGACGAGATTTGTTTGGACTTGGCTCGGAGTTCCTGGAAACGCTGTTCGGCATGATCGAAGAAGGACGGATCAGTCATCATCTCCTGCAGCGCGTTGCCTAGCTGGCCCACTAGGTCCTCAAACTCGGGGTCCTCGCGACCATGGTCCATGACTGCCTGGAAGCGCTTCTCTAGCTCCTCCCACTCCTTCGCCTCGCCAAATGACCTGAGGAAAAGCCAGAAATTTCTCAAGGCTCGATCTGTCTCTGGGTTGCGGTCAACGTCCTCATCAGCCGCCTGGAGTGTGTCGCGGGCAATGCGAGAGTAGATCATAGCGTAGCGCTTGAGGAGAAGAGATAGCGTGGAGACCGAATCCGAGTAGTCCCGACGTCGACGGAGGTTCACAACGGCATCCTTCAGGCGATGAATCATGGTGTCCTTCTCCGGGCCTTGGAGCTTGTGAATCATGCTGTTCTCTGCTTCGTCGACGACGGTGGAGGCGGTTCCGCTCAAGACCTTGGAGAACTCGGCAGTCTGGTCAGTCAATTCCTGCTGCGAGGGCGGGCTCTGGGTAGAGCCACTGTCTGGCTGTTTTAGCGACTCCTGCTCCTCGACCGAGGGCTCGAGCCGCTTGCCGGCCTCCCTGGAAGCTTCAGACAGGGCAAACGCGGTGTCCTTGAAGACTTCGCGGGCCACAACATTGAGATCTCCGAGGAACAAACGGAAATCCGAGTTGGTCAGCAGTAGGGAGCCGACCGTCCGGAGGCTGCTGTAGACTAAACTACTGTGTTAGCACCGACTCGTTGAGCCGTACACACCACTGCGCTCCCACGTACCTGCGGCGCTGTCGGCTTTGGCCTTTGCCTTGCTGGCGCGCTCGGCGACGTGCTCCATGTCCACCGAGACCCTGGCCTGGGACAGGTACCAGATGAAGTCCTGGATTTGGTCATTGGCAT
Source organism: Chaetomidium leptoderma (assembly GCA_033296705.1). Taxonomy (NCBI): domain Eukaryota; kingdom Fungi; phylum Ascomycota; class Sordariomycetes; order Sordariales; family Chaetomiaceae; genus Chaetomidium; species Chaetomidium leptoderma. Next base: position 1,366 of record MU857109.1, on the reverse strand, counting down.
TCTTGTGCTGTAGGAGTTCAATGAGCTGCTTGAGCCACTGTTTCGAGTAGTGCACCAGGGCCTGACCCGAGTCGCTGAGCTGGGCGTTGTCCGGGTTGAGCATGTCGGCGGCAAGCAGGGTGCGGAGGCTGACGATGGCCTGCTCGTTGGACGGCATAGACCCCTTGGACAGGGCGCGGAGCATCTGGTAAGTGTGCAGCTTCTGATGCAGCCGCCGCTGGAGGGAGGTGTCGTCGTCATACTGCGGGAGAAGCGGTTCCTGCTCCTCTGACCGCCGACGACCGCCAGAACCAAAGCACGACGAGAACATGATGAATTGGATGTGCCTTGACTTTTGGGTTTTCTCAATTAGAAATCAGACGCTTCGTAGTTCAGGCCTGGAGGCTTGAACTTTGGAGCATCCTGTGTATGTGTGGGGTGTGTGTGGGTGGTTGTTGTTTTGTGTGGAAACCCGAGAGAGCCCACGGGTTGAGTAGATGGTACTATTATCGCAAGCGTGGTCCGTCATGATGCCGACTTGTGGTTGACATCTCCCATTCGGTGTGGTTGCGGGAAGGGTCACGATGACGTCGTGACAAATGCAACGCCAAGCTTCGGCTGTCAAGCCACACGATGGGATCCGGTGGTGATTTGTGGCTGACCTAAACATCTCGACGAGCCAGATGTAATCTGTCACGTGTCTGTAGAGCAGCTCGAGAACAGCTGCTCCGTTGGGTCAAATGTCGAGTCCGAACTGAAACATAGCGGAGACCTTGCAATCCGACAGCCCATTTGTGAAATGTTCAAATCGGCGTTGTCAGCGCCGTCCGCGTGTGCACAGCCACAGTCTCAAACAAAGCTACTGGGCGGCTCGCGTGGCATCGAATCAAACCGCTGGCCAAGCCTGGTGACGTCTCCCTGTGACTGGAGGCCTGGCTGTTCGCGACCGCGGGTCAGCCCGGCAATTCGGGCACTGCGGTAGTCAGTACAGTGCGGAATACTCAGGAACTAATCATTCGTGCTTCCCATCGCAATTACGGAGCCTACCTTAGTAACCACCCAGTTCAAGGGCCATACTCTGGCAATAGCGAGACCGAGAGAGATAACAAAGTACACCCATACCCGAGGTGGTGAATGAGCGGGAGGGCGGCACGGATTGGCGGGGGCCGGCCGCCGAGGAGTTACCTCACGAACATGCGTGGAAACCCAGGCTTGGCCATGGCCCATGGGATCGCGCTGTGTCGTAGTAATCCGTACTCGCGAACTCGGCGTTCGGGCACTGCCACAATTGCTTCTCTTGACTTTTACTTTGTACGAAGGTAGGGGCCTGAAATAACAGCAGTGGGTCCGGTACTGACAAGGGGTTCTGTCAGGTCACTTTTTGTAC